>UELU01075919.1:4458-15544 GCA_900490025.1 Megastigmus dorsalis | reverse complement strand
ATGTTGATAGTTGAATAATTAGTAGCTTATCGAAATAAACTATTATAACATAAGTCTTACAAGTACATTTTCTTCATATTCATATATATATATATATATATATCGATACCATTATTGACGGTCGGTACAATACCGGGAACTGTGCGTCCAGAAATCACTCGGTTATTTTCATGCACAAGAAATTTGGGTGTGTATACGAGTGACGGCATATTCTGTCCCTTTCTTCGCCCTAAATTGACTTAGAGAAATCGATATAGAATTATTGAAAGAATCCTTCAAGTAATATTCTCATATCATAATGTATCTAAAATTATTCCATTTCTATCTGCTATAATAATTTTATTTTTAAATCAGTCATTGGTTCACTTTAATTATTTAAATCTAATAATAGAAATACTGAAAATTAATCAATTCCATTATATCTTGTATGATTTTTCTTCGAATTTTATATACATTGTTTACTTATAAAATAATAGGTACTTATTCGCACCCTGTGTCTTTTCACAAAAAGGAATATCGACAAAATTTTCAATAATATTATCAATACTACACTACAAAGTTTACTATTGTAATGTAGTCCTAAATTATTTGACTCTTAAAGTTGTCGTTTTACAGCATGTGCCACTTTCAGAGTAGGTAATAAATAATTCTGCCTACTCTCAGAGTAGCAATTTGCAGCATCACAGTCAATGCTCAACCTATTTATAAAATAACGACTTCAAATGGTAATTTTACTGCAATAGAAATTGTAAGTGAATTTGTTATAGTAGCAGGAACTTTTTAGTTTATTAGAGCACATACACATTTATTAAATTAAAAAAGAAATTTTTTTAATAGAATAACTTCAGTAGTATTTTCAAAAAAGGAGTTCATTATGTCAGTACTTATAATTCTAACGAATTAGTCATCACCTGCGTTAAAATCTTCTAATATTGAGTTGGTTAAAAAATTTGTGTTAAACATGACGTATTTTTTAAATGTATAATATTAATAATTCAGTTATGCAATTCCGTAATTCTGTTTGTTATATGTAATAATACATTTATAGAAATTTTGAGTTACTAAACGTAAAATGATTACTTAGACTTGCAATTTAAATACTGAAAATATAGATGTTATATAAAATTTACGAATTAATTTGATATTCCGTTAAGTAATGTATTTTTAAAAAGTTGTACAGCATAGGTATTTAAGTATAGTAAGGAAAGTTATCAAGTATGCACGTTAGAGCTTGAATCGTTAACGAAGCATAAATATTTCACAATTAAAGCGAGGTTCTATTTAAAGTATCTATCCATTTTCCGAAGGAACTAGCTGTCGTAGAAAATTCGTGACAAAAGACGATACACTTGGGCGTAAATCACGTAATCCAATGAGAGCAGTGCACTCATTGTGAAAATGCTAGAGATAGGCGTTACTTTTTTTAGCTCGATATTGTGGATGGATCGATGTATCGTCCCGCGTAGGGAGAAGTTGATGATCTTTTTTAAACCCTGTTTGCATATCTTGACATTTAAAATTGATATTAATGCTCGCTATTGGTACAAGATAAATTTGGCTCATCCCATATAGTTTTTTTTTTTCTGATTTATAGAAATAATAAACAGAGCGAAGTAGCGTTCGTCCAAGAGGCGCGAGAGCACGGCTCATTCAACATGCTCGAATTAATCGACGCCGCACGCAGCGGCAAATCCAAACAAAGCAATGAATCTCGCAAGTCGCGCGCGCGCTCTATTCACTCGGTCGAACGCCTTCCCTGCAAGTCAGAAAAAGATCGAGATAAAAATACACGGCGCGCAGCAGCACGGAGAAATTGGCCCACGCGCGCATATATAAGCACAGGAGCGAGCGAGCGACTTCTTCTCCGTCTCGCTGATGCTTTACTTTAACGGCGTTAAAAGGGGTGAACGGGTCGGCGCTGCGGAGCAAAAGAGAGGGAGACAAGGAGATAGAGACGCAGAGAGAGAGAGAGAGAGAGAGAGAGAGGAGGGAGAGAGAGAGAGGAGGGAGAGAGGGAAGAGAGGGAAGAGAGGCAGCCAACACGTGGGTAGGACACCCTTGTCTGTCGCCTATAACAAGGACGAGAACGCATGCGTGGCACGCGAGAGCGCTCTCTCTGTGTCTCTGTGGCCGTGTCGCTGTCTATGTCGGTCGGTCGGCCGCTCAGGATTTCTCGGCATAACGCTCGCCGATGAGCCTGCAGTCAGCAGCCGGACTCCGCGAGGCCTGGGGTTTATTCGCGCGCCCTCTTAAGTATCCGCGTCGGTCCGCGCTCGACTCCCGATCTCGCCACTATATCCTCTGCGCAGTGCTGTGCTGTTTGTGCGTGCGGCTGCAGCGTCGACAGGTGCATGTGGCAGCGGCGACGGCGGCAGGAGCCAGGAACTATGACAATTATCGCCGTCCTGTCGCTGGCGCTCGCGATTCGCTTCGTCTTCTTGGACGCCGTTCACTGTGAGTATATACTTATGCATGTATACGCGTGCGAGCGCATATGCGCGCGGATAAGCTCCGCAAATGTATGTATAGCGGCGGAGCGATTAAAAACTTTGCGAGCATTAATTTCGCTTCTCTAGCTCCGGCTGTGCGCGTTGAAAACGAAAGTGCAGGGGCCGCGGGACCGATACGCGCTCGCACACCCACACACGCACACACACACGTACACACACAGAGAGCAGTTTTTCCGTTATCCACCGCAAAGTTTGCAAGTTAGCGGCGGCGAGTCCGAGCAGTATAGGGGCGAGCCGGGGACGAGAGATAGCTGGAGCTCCGGAGCTCGGCGCGCGGAAAGCAGGAGGAGGAGCGAAAGATGCCGGAGAGCGCGAATTTAAATTCATTTGGGAGCAGTACTTCGGGAGCAGTTTGTCAAGGACAAGTTTACTAATTATTTGCCAGCACGCGAATTAAAGTGCCGCCTCCGCCCCACCCACCCTCTCCCATATCCGCTCTGCTCTGCTCTTTCGCATCGCGTCTCGCGCTCTCTCTCTCTCTCTCTCTCTCTCTCTTTCTCTGTTGCTGCAGTTGAGCGGGAGCGAGAGAGCGATAAGGACGGCTCCGGTCTCGGAGCGCGCGGCGCATCAAGCCGAGTTCGCTGGCGCACGCCGTGCTTTGTATATATGTAGGCAACGGGAGCCGCGATGTGTGCGGAGCTGCGCGTTTACAATTTCCATTTGGCGCGAGGGAGCGCGTGCACGATGCAGTTATGCAAATAACGATGCGTGACTCTACACATGGTTGTCGGACACGCGGAAAGTTGAGCCAGCGACGTGACTGAAAACTCCCCCCACCCCCCGCTATTGCTGTTCATACGCGGTGCGATGAAAAAGCGGCTCAATTTTCAATTCAAAAATTAAACAAGCCTGCGTCAAGAGCTATGCGCTTATTTACTCCGCGTTCCCCCTCGACAAATATTTTTCCCGATCTTGGAGATGTTTATCCGCAATTTATTCCCCCGCTGTATTTCTGTTTAGCCCACGGTACTTTTTTTTTATATTTTTTTTATTTTTCATTCTGTGTTAGTCCATGATGCTCGGCGCGGATATAATAGCGGTTGACTAATGTTTTGACAGCCGTATAACTTTACAAGGCTTGGGCATTGCCCCTGACCATTTTTGCTTTGGAAAGGGTGTGCTTGCAGCTATATCTAGATGGTCTAATAGTACCGGTCCGCTTCGCCGCTACTGACGCGGTTTGCTCCCTTGTTTCCAAGTCAAATGTATCTTTTAAGATTTTTGTTCATAGTGACTATCTAATGATATTCCAAATATTACCGACTATTGAGCTAATCGATTTTATTTTGACAGTTTCCGTTTATTTATAACGCAACAATGTCAATATCGAGTTGTACCAGTTGAATAACTACATTTAAATAAAATATAGATCGTTGATTGAACGTTGATTAATCTTAGCGAAGCTGATAATTTGCATTATCTTTGATTTGAACTTGGTATCTAACAGTATTTGTGAAATTGTGTTTCATGTTAAGTTTTTGTAAGCTCTACGATGAGAATACACTATCATTTCAGGAAATGGATTATAGTTTAGACTCTCAAACAGAAATTTCTACGGATTACAATTTCACACAAATTATAGAAATTTATCAAGTATCATTCAGGTTATAAATCGTGTTACAGAATAAATTCTAAAAGGACATATGAACAATTAATATTCATGAAAAGTAGAAAGCATCAGTATGAATATCGCTCTAAAATGATTAGTATAGACAGCGCATAATTGCAACTCGTACTTTCGAAAGTTAAATGCTAATATTTCAATCTACGGTTTATAATAGCAATATTCCATCATTACCATGCATAATTAAATAACAGATACAGCGGCCCGTTTACTGTGACGCTATACTCGCGCATGGAGGTAATTAAACTATCCGCAACTTTTACAATTCGATAAGTTTGATTTCAGTTTTGGCGCGGAATACACTTTGCGATGCAGATAGATAGAGATAAAAAATACCATTTTTTAAGTTTGCCAGTTTTTTCAAACTTTTTCCAGCTTCGACCGTTTAATATTATTCATGGTTAATAGGTAAAGAAAGTTTTACATAATATGCTCAAGTAGAAGAGGCATAAAGTACGGGAACGAAAACGAGAGAGAAAGAGTGAGGAGGAGAGAGAGAGAGACGAGTCAATTTGCACACTTTTATGCTTGATTTTTCTTATTCTTGTAATTTTGAAAAAATATTTAGTGCACCCATTTATTTCAAAACTTATGTATACACCCTATACCTTTAGATCCCGCTGTATAAACTTTTGTAAAACTTATGAAATAATAATTTTTACTCGTACAATTATTATTATCATTATTGTTATTATCGTTCTTTTATGTGTTAGTTATTTTTAGTAATTTTACTCTATTCGATTTGATTTTGTCAGTAATACGAATGAACGTACTTGATATTGAAGTATATACATTACAGCAGGTAAAAAGTAATTTTACGCATAAGTTGATACAGTAGCAGTTTATAGTGGAGAATCATTTCTGCACAGAATATATATTTTTCTCGGCGTACTATATACATATAAACAGAGAATTATCGATACAGCTAATCTATAGGAGCGAAAATTCAATAGAAAACCTACGAGAATCACGATCCTATAACCCGGGCTTTTTTTTTTCGAAAAATTTGAAATGCTGGAAATAGCAGTGCAGCAGCAGCAATAGCGGCAGACGGCCAGGATGACTAGATGGTGAAAAAAGTGCATTCCAGCTGGGCTGGCGCATCGTTGACAGAGAGAGCGAGAATTGGAATTGCTTCCGTACATTGGCGCGAAGCTCATCAATAACCTTCATTTGTGCTCAAACTCTCTCTCCCTCTCTGTCTCTCCTATACTCCCGCGGCCAGAGTCACGCGCGTTGTTTGCGCCGATATCTCTGGCGCCGCTTGCACTCGCGCTTTTCTATGTGCAGTATAGCTCCGGAGCTGCGATCGGTAAAAAACTCGAGTTCCAAAGTTGCCTCTATACTCTCTCGTTTATGTATGTATGATGTACGCACACATATAATACATGCATATACATATGTGTGTGTGTGTGTGTGTGTGTGTGTGGGGGGGGATATGCGGTGAAAGAGAGGGTAACGCACGAAAGCTCCCTTTTCTTCGGCCTTACTTGTGTGTAGCCAATCTCGTTTCACGTCGTTCCAAATCCTGACGGATGACTTTTACCCGTCCGCTTTCTCGCGTAACGCTTCTGACTTACGAAAATCAGTAGCAAAACTGCTGCTGCTGCTGCTGCTGCTGGTGGTGCTGGTGCTTCCGGCTAGCTATGCAGCCAACGCGGTGCCGCTGCAGCTATGAAAACTGCGCTCTTGCGTGTATGTATATACTCCCACTGCGCTACAGCCACCCAGAGCGAGTGGGAGAGTGAGAGAGAGAGAGAGAGCTGCTTGCCTCTCTAGTCGCAGCGAGCCAAAGTAATGGGGAATCTTTAACGGCTGGAAAGTTGAATCGCCTGCGGGAATATAAAGAGAGCAAGCTACGAGGCTACGAGTCTACGAGCCGCAGCTATACGAGGAGGGACGAGAGAGAAAACCCCCGTCGATTTCCTGCGCTCAAAACTTCCGGCTCTCTCTCTCTCTCTCTCTCTCTCTCTCTATCCATGCGGTCTATATACATGTATGTACATCCTATACCATCAAGTGTGCAGTATATATAATTCTATACCGTGTAGGTTTCGCCGGAGAAAGGAGCACCGGAATTCTTACCTGACCCTCTGCATATTCCTCTACTCCTCTGCTGCAGACCGATACAGAGCTATGCGGACCAATACGTAGCGTCGTAGCCAATTGACCTTTGCCGTTTTCCGTTTGCCGTAGCGTCCGGAACTTTCTTTCCCGATAAGCATAACTGCCTGCGCGAATCCATCCTTGGAATTCTCATCCGTTTGAGGGACTGCCGCTGCTGCTTTGGGCACAGCTATACGGATGCAGTTCGCCTACCGACCATAGTTATATACGTAGATTTGGGAGCAGCGCCGGAGCGCAAGTTAAATTGGCTCGCTAATTAATTTCAGGGAAAAGTACGCGGCCAAGCGGCCGGCAATCATGCGGCTAATACTGAGCATTTATTCACTTACCGTAGACGTGTTTCCCCTCTGATAATAAGTGGAGAGCTACCGCCGCTGCCGCCGCGTATATCGATGGCCTCGCGCGTACTAATTGAATTATACATATTTGCAGCCACGGCTGCAGCGCGCCGAACCGTTTCAAGGAGAAAAGACCCATTGTTTGTATTAAATTATAGTATTGCGTTCGGCTGCTCCACACTCCGCTCCGAATCTAATTTGCCACCGAGTTTTATTGAAGAAATGTCCGATAATATGGCTATGTTGAAATCGGCCGAGTACTTAGAAGTATAAACTATAGCGAGGGCCATAATTAGTCCTTGCGTTGGTATAAAATACATTTAATTAACCTCATCTATAGTAAGGAACGGAAATAGTTACGACTTTCACTATTTCCCATATCTCTGACTAACCTGACTAGTATACGAACTTTGAAAAAGACGGCTGGCCTTATTTATATATATGCTCGTTTGATAATGATGCATCAGTAATAATCAATCTTTGTTTAATTGTCTTGATTAACAAATTGTCTATCCCGGATATATACGTATAATTAAATCAGTCTTTTACTTTGATTTTGCACAGTCGACCACGTCAATAATAGTGCATCGCGTTACAAGTGGGCGAAGTGGATGATTTATGCAGAGGGCGGTTTGCCACTCCAGCGAGACGAGGACGACAAAAACACCCGTGCAAGGATTACCGGCTTTACCCATATGTATCGAACTTTATTTTCTTTTTTTTTTTTTTGTTTGACGAAGTGAAAGAGACTCGGTAAAATTAGTTAATAATGAAAGCCAAGTGTGTCCTCGACGAATGTGAAGTGTGTCGACCGAACGAAACGAGACTGACAATCACACGTGTCAAGGAAGAGAGGCCGGAGATATACTCTCCCGGTTTCGCGCTCTTTCCACCTATTTAATGGTTCTATTGTTTCCGTGTGCTTGCCAAATAAAATGATCTGTACACGGGAATCCTCTGCACTCGCACTCTTTTTTGGAGTACCCGAAGACGGCAAGAATTTCGCGAACTGAAAACAACAAGCATTGAGCACTCCATTAAATAAAAGTAATTATATTCACGTTAGTTAGCTGGACTGGTTTTGGCTACACCGAGGTGCGCGAGCAGAAAAAAACAAGCGCATATTACCTGCACAGCTCCACGAGAAAAGGGGTCCGCCTTCGTAGCTCCACTGCACTGCATCGATGCGAATGTATCCCGGTATACGAGTCATCGTTGAGTGAAAAAGGAAAGTAAAGGGTGAAATAATATAGCGATGCCATCGTCCCCTTGGTGCTCGGCTAAACGCTTCGAAAATCCTTTCGCGTTGTGCTCTCATTACCCTTTTAGTCCGCGGGGGTGCGCACAAAGCAGAGCAGGTGACGCGCATATAATCGGTCAACCCTGCACCTCCTACCTCCTACCTCCTACCTCCTACCTCCTACCTCCTACCTCTCTCTGTCGAAAGAAAACTCGGCTCCGTCCGAAAACTTGGCCAGTACGTATATGTATATATATATATATACACAAGTATATTATAGAGAGGAGGGCAGAGTGTGTACACCGGCGGGGCAGCTTATGAAATTTTCAGAGCCAGCGCCATTATACCATTAATTGATTCTCTTTGAGGCGGCGCTCTGGCGCGTTCGTGCGTAGTTTAGGTAGTGGCGGGGTGGTAGAAGGGGTAATAGCAGCAGACGAGGGGCAGCATCGATGAGAGGTGGTGGTGGAGGAGGAAAGGGGAGAGAGAGAGAGAGGGGGGTTGGGGGAGAGCAAAGAACAATTATTACACGAGGCGCAGCTCGGCAGCTCGGTCCCTTGTAGCCTCGAGCAAGCTTTCCGCGCGCCCGCAGAAGTGGCGAAACGTCAACTGCACGCGCTGTTTTGTCGGGGGCTGTAGAGATGCTGGTCCCGGCGCGGCGCGGCGCACAGCTCGTCCACCAGAGATTGCACGCCTCGTATAATCTCTCGCTTCTTCTTCGCGCCTGCACACCTACCTATCGCCATTGCGCTCTCCTTCACCTCTCCCCCCTTCTCTCTCTCTCTCTCTCTCGATATATATATATATCGATATGTCGCCAGCGAAGTATAATTATACGAGGCGAGCCCCGATGTGCGCTTCTCGACCTTTTGTTACCGTGGCGACGAGATTTGGCGAAAGACGAACGTTTTCAAAGAAAAACTCAATGACTGAACTTGTATGTTTTCACATGTTTTTATTACAGGCCGCGGTCGGAAACTAATGTCATAAAAGAAAGCGCAAAACTATGTTTTTAATAAGGCATTGAATAATGTATCGGTATATACATATAAGAGGCATGCGAGACATATATTATAGGAGTTGATTATGGAGTGTCAACTCTGTCTGCTTGCGATTTTCCGTAATTATTAAGGTCGAGCCGTTGGAGGGTAACTGGATGCTGGAGCGACGCGACGGGGGCCAGTCCTCGAAAACTTTGACAAATTGTATATTGACATTTGGCCGCGCATCAATTTCAATGCAGTGCTAATCAAAGCATATGCATGAATTATGAACGAGCCGGGCGCGAGCGGATCTCTATACGTATTATATATATATATATATATAGAGAGAGAGAGAGAGAGAGAGAGAGAGAATCGGTGCAGCTGCGCGACATTGTATAGCAGGCTCACATCCATCCACGGCGCACACGCACGTGGGGCCTCACTGACAAGTATTCAAAGTTTTCACCTGACACGTGACGCAGCTACGCGATGAGCTTATTCATTACGCAGCGCTAGGAAATTATGTCTCGTGTCTGCTTGCCGCTCCAATACCTTCGCTTTCCCCAGCCGTTGCCTCCCCTGCACCTCTCCTGCCGCCGCCGCCGCCGCCGCCGCCGCTACTGCGAACACCGACCGTTATATATAATTTCGCGACGCGCAAGACGGATCACCGTTACCCCGGCGCCGCGCGCTGCACTGTCCTGAATTAACGCCGCGGCGAACTGACGACCGGCGCGGCGCGCCGCGGCAAGGCGGCTCGCTCTCTCGGCTTCTTAGCTAAATTACTCCCCCGCGCGCTATACTATACCCTGCACCCGCAGCCTATATTATCTATATACCTTATATTTTATATTAGCTGCCGGGGAGAATTGCGAGATTTTTTGCCGCGCGGCCGCGGCACGACACTGACGACCTTGTCACTTTTTGCGCGCTGAAAGAAGCTAATAAGGCCCTTCTCGTTACTCAGTCTCGTGATCCTCCATGCCGACGAACAAACGAGATTGCGGCGTAAAAAGTGCCGCGCGCTCTCTACTTTACTCTCTTACGCTGTGCTATCTTTAAAAAAAGTGGGCTTCGGTTTACACCGAGAAAATAGATTTTTTTGTACCCCTCCAAAAGTAACCTTCCCTTGCTGCTGTTAAGTCATTTTTCATAAGTAGTGCTTTGGATGCGCAGGCGTGCGCAGATAAATAAAAATGCTATTTTCCAGAAGGAAACCGACTTTAGAATTTTATCCGCTTAAAATAAATGAGTGCTTTTTTATATATAAATACTGTATAAACTTGAAATGATTCGCGTATGCGTAGGACTGAGATCCCTCCAAAGCACAAGCTTTGGTAATATAATGAGGTTCATGATATATAAAGCGACACTGTCTGAAGGAGAAAAGTGAATATTCTCACATTTATAAAAACTGAAATTTATTCAATGTATATGTAGGAATAAATATAGCATTTATTCTTTATATGCCGCAGTAGACGTACAGAGTGCACAGCGGCATCTATTATTACCTTTTCCTTATGTGTTTTCTGTAATTCATCTCGATATATTACAACTATTATACAGAGAGATATGTAGTTGAAAGGTATTTTTCATCAAGAGGAGCAATTTAATCAGTAGCGCAGCTATCGAGCGAAAGCAATAACTGATAAGCGTTAATTCGTTTCAACGTCTTTTAACTCTCCCTTTATCCTCTCGCGACTGAGCGAAACAACAGTACGTAGAACCGAGTCTTTTGTGCAAAGGCCGGTTGCGATTTCACGCATACCAGGTCTTGTCAATCGTCATGCAAATCTCTGCATTGCGATCCCAAGGGCCATAGAGATTCTTCTCATGAAAAAGAAATTACGAGCATCGCATCCCGAAGCAGCATCAGCGGAAAAGAATGGGAGAGAAAGAGAAGAGGGCCGCTTAAGCATCCAGTCGAAGCTTATATGTATACGCGTATAAAGCTCGGACATGAGCGCATACCGACGCGTACACCTATACACTACGTCGTTGTCCAGGAGCTGGATATAGCTTAGCTGGACACACACACACGCACATCTAGTCAGAGAGAGAGAGAGAGAGAGAGAGAGAGAGAGAGAGAGAGAGAGAGAAGAGAGAACCGAGGGTCATAATAATTCCGCGCCCGTCGCGATGTATGCGCGGCGTCGCATCGCCGTCGTTAAAAACTCATAAACTGGCAGGCGCGCGCGCGGCAGGCCCAAATGCGTCGGCCATGTGTCGCGTGAGAGAGCTTCGCATCTCTCTCTCTCTCTCTC
>UELU01075800.1:0-16834 GCA_900490025.1 Megastigmus dorsalis | reverse complement strand
CTCTATTGCTGACGGTACGATATTTTTTCTTCAAAATATTATCTCAGGGGTTTTCGAGGATGCCCTTTCTATTGCCGGTGTCAGTTTTTTGTTATAACCCCTAGAAGATCCTATATGGCGGCCGTCAACAAGATTTCATAAACAACATTATACTGACCAACTGTCCACTCTAATCTGTCTGGCCATTTCTCCGTTATCCAATATAAATTACAATATTTTGGTGAAAAATAAAGATATCCTAATAAATCCAAGTAGGTTTGAAAGGGGAAGATTATTACTTTCAAATTCCATATTAGCTTTTGTGGTAGACATTTTTCGTGTTCGGTTACATAACCTCAAAAACAGCTAAAAAACGCGTTTTTTGCACTTTTAGGTTGGGATATCTTGAAAACCTGACGTACAGGAGCAATTTTGAGCTCGAATTCGGATTCAGCGCATCAAAATCCTTCGGAAATGTTAGGTCTGGTCTCTCGCTTTAAAATTTGTCGGCCTGGGTAATTTAATTCGTACATTTTCTCACTCAACTTGGCAATCCTGAGTTATAGCGGACGTTGGCTCAAAATCACCACAATGAATGCGGCTAATCCTTTAGTTAGGATTGGTGCGGCATAACGAATGTAATACGTAGTGATTGTTTCAGGACGTCACAACACCATGCACATGTTACTACGGCAATATCCCCACAGATATGACAACGCTGGTTTTTGGGTTCATGAAAAAAAAAATCCGTAGGAGATACAAATGGATTCGGTCTTTCTTCTAAATATCCGATTTTGTGCCATACATATTTAAACATGTCAATAAATCTGGGCAATGAGAGCTGATTCTGTGCTAATGATTGTAATTTTAAAATGTTATTCCGCTTTTGAAGACTCCCTTCATAATTATATAGAATGAGAATATCAGAACAACGACGAACAAAATTCTTCCATATTCTAAAACCGTAAACGTCTAATGGTTGAATGAAACTAGTCGTCCTCTCTGGTATCACCTCAACTTTAAATTTCACGTTATTTGGAGCAAGTGATTGAAGCGTTTCAGGCCAGTGTCCCGTCCAAGAATCTAGAAGTAAAAGGGAATTAGATCCAGTGTTTGGGAAAAAATACTTCTTGTAACCATTTCTAAAATAACTCTTTTGTTATCTTTCCTGATTTCGTTGTCGATATATATAAATTTTTTGCTTGAAATAGATTTGTTTGCATGCACGGTCCTAGTGTTCCTGTACTCTTTTAAGACAATAAAGAGTGGTGATAGTAATTGCCCATAAGCAGATATAGCTGGCAAGATAGTATAAGAATGCGTTGTTGCTGAAATCGACTGAACTTCTGCTTCTACTAATTTCTGGCCTCGTTTTTCAAGAGTTCGTCCAGAATGAATTTCCAATGCAAAACCACTTTCATCACAGTTCCATACGTGAGCTTTTGCATACTGCAGAATGTAAGGCTTAAGGGGATGTCGGAGTCAGAACGCACGACCAAAAGCACGGTAGCATCAGAAGTGCAGAGGGCGCTGGCGTCAGGTGGGATTATAGGCACGTGGGTTATGAAAAAATATAGGTACTTACGCGTGAATCAAGGAGAAGAGGACCCTCGGCGTTTTAATAAGGAAGCGTTATCGCATCCTCGCACAAGCATAGGCGACCTAATTTTTCCAAATTATTGGAAGCAGTAGCGAGCGAAACGGGCGGGGCGTCGGCCCACGCGTTGAACCGTCATAGACTTACAAGTCTAGAGGTGGAAACCACTCGTGAGGCCGCGGCATCTCCGCTTTCTTTTGCCAGGAGATGGCGCTAGGGATAACTTCCCTGCCCGAAAATGCCGATAATGCGGTATTGGCAATTCAGGCGTCTAGTAAGGAATATGTCTAATAAAAATTGTAAAATAATACAAAAAATTGTGCAACTAATAGCTACAAGCATTCAATAATCTAAAATAATTTTATTTATTTAATGTACAAGAAAAATTCACAGGAAAAGATTTATCCGGCACACATATTGTTGTCGGTATATATTATTATATCTACTAATTTCTAAGAAATAATTCTTTTTGTACAAGAAAACCTTGCATAGAATTGTAACAATTTTAGCCTTGCTATGATTGCCAGTGAATCCTCAATGGGCTCTTTATTCTTGGACACACATAGTATAGCCCGCATAGAATACATCTATTAATTACTAAAAAATAATATAAGAAATCATGCGTAAAGTAAATGAGAACATGCAAAAGTAAAACCATTATGATTCTTCTGGTACAAGAAAACCCTTCACAGAATGGTAACAGTTTGAGCCTTGCTATGATAGCCAGCAAATGTGCAATGGGCTCTTTATCCTTGGACACACATAGTGTAGCCCGCATAGAATACATCTATTAATTACTAAAAAATAATATAAGAAATCATGCGTGAAGTAAATGAAAACATGGAAAAGTAAAACCATTATGTTTCTTTTTGTACAAGATAACCTTGCATAGAATTGTAACAGAAAAACATAGTTTATTGCCAGTATAGATGTATGCCTACTAAAAATTACGGAATAATATCAAAAGAATTCTACAGATTCGCCATATGTATGATATATATTTCATACATAAAATATATTTATACACTTTACGGTTTTTTTTTAAATTATTGTCAACTGCTATTTATAAAAATTACATATATTTTCCTATTTTTGAAATCGTTTATTATCTGCCATTTATATTATGTTCAAACATAAATATATTATCCATTATAATGGTAACAGTAAAAATTGGAAATGCGTCAAACAAAAAATATGCAGTTTTTAGAGAAACTAACTTATCGTTGCCATATCATTTTATATATTGTTCAAACATCTACTTTATATTGTTTGACATATTATAAATTTGAAAAAAAAGTCGACATCGACTATTTACGTAAGGATTTTTCTAATATAAATATATATATATTATTGAATGTTACGTTTCGTTTTATTTTTTTTTGGTATTATTTTTCTAAATTCATTTTTCTTCAAATAAATTTACTACAAAGATTTCTTTTTATTATAAAACATCCTCTCTTACTTCGAAGCCCGGCAGACATGTGCACTGATATTTTTCTGGCATTGAAGTAAGACAGAAACTTCAAGGCCAGAAAAGTATCCTATCGCACGTTACGCGTGCAGGAATGCACAGCGATAGCGCTTGCCGAAACAAACTCATGTACCCAAGCGCTGTTGCTGTGCTCGGGCCTATCCCGTAAGAGAGAGAGAGAGAGAGAGCTACTCGGCAGTTTTCGGCGTCGAAGACAAACTACGCGTCGACGAGGACCGGACCTCGGGCCTCAGTCCTCAGTCAGAACTACAGCCAAACAGACGTGCCGGTCTACGTCGACTGTTTTTCTTTTTCCATCTAAATTCAGTGTGTTTAAATCGTATCAGAGTGATTTCCAGCGAGAGTACCAGCTGTCTCTCTCTCTCCTGTAACCCGTTGAAGAGTGTGCCCACGCTTCCATATTAGATATTATACATATACATATATAGTCAATAAGGTAAGAAAAATTATTATAAATCTAAGCGACATTCTTTAGTTTTTTATCGTAATAGAGGAGCAGTGCGTGCCGAGCCCTCTCTTAGTATACTTTCCCCCTTTCGTTCCGATTCCTAAAATATAGTATTCTAAACGCGAAAATTTTATATGTATAAACTCCCCCTCTTTCGAATAGTAAATAGGTACCCCGTGTACTGTCACCACATTGTTTTGTCTAGCGTCCCTTTAGTGAAGCCGAGACATTTCGGTTCCCTTCTCGGCGTGCGGGCTCCTTTCACTCTCTCTCTCTCACTCTCTCCCTTCCCTTGTGTACCAAAGTGCAGCTATAGCTCGAGCGGAACGCAAGCTGCTAGCCCCTCCATACGCTGCAGCTCCCCGCCAAGGTACAACTAAGAAAAAGCAGGGCTTGACCGCAAGCAAGCCTGCCGCAACAGTCCCAAGAAGAGTCGGCCGTTTCGATATTGTCGTTCACCTCGGGACTTGGCTTGGCCCTTCGGTTGTTCCCTTGTCCCTCTGGTTTGTATAAGCAAGAGCTTCTGCCAATTCTGAGCGACAGCAGTAGAGTCACGTGGGGCCGGCTCTAGCTGCGTTGCTCGAGCGAAATAGCATATGCACATTTCATTCTCTTTCTCTCTCTTCCCACCTCCCTTCTCACTCTATCTCCTTACACAGAGTAGAGTCCGAGTGAGCTTTCGAGGTCGGAATCCTCCCGAACATTGCTGGTACCCACCGAAAGGGCTATTCAAAAAAATTTGTAGAATCCTAAGTCAGTGCAGCGGCACTGACATATATATTATTGTATAAACTGTGCAAAAAGGGAGTTGACAGAATATATATATCTATTGTCCACATAATTATATACGTTTTTCTTTAATTAACTAGGTCCTCACAATTATCCCTTAAAAGAGCGAGTTCGTACGGAGCGCGTGGCGCTATCCACGGAAATAAATAATAAAAATATATATATATATTTAAGGTCACGAGCGGAGTGCAGTACTCTATGCATTAACATACAGTTCCGTACTTCGTACGTAACATTGAGAAAAGCCTTCCTCATAAAGTAGTCCATTTCAATTTTGTTTTATTGTTGGCGTTCCATAATGAAGGGCTGAAAACGTACGTGTACAAATTTTCAGGAATTTAAATTTTTTATACTTTTTCGTTCGCGCGGGATCACCCCTCAGATATGTTGATACTTTTAAAAAAGAAAAAATTTATCTTATCCTATTTTTCAATTCTAGAATTATGTCTATTTATTTATTTATTTTTTTTTCTTTTTCATGGTCTAGGTCTGTGAACAGATATGGCATAACCAAAGTGTATTAGTTTGGGGAAAAATATTGAGGAATGAAAGACATAATGCTATGAAATATTTCACTGTACCCAAGGAGCAAAGCACATAGGATATGACAAATTTCCTTATAATTTTTCTAATAACTTAAACAATCCGTTGTGACGGCCTACGGTCCGTTCGAGTAGAAATAAATGGCTATTATGAAACTAAAGTGAGGGAATGGTTTCAAGTGAAGACAGTCCGCCGTTTTCTATATTAATATAAGAGCTGAAACATGTTTGGACGACCAATACTGGAAAAACCAGACATTAGGACAGATTGCGTTCCTCAGACATATGCAAATAATAGCAAAGGTAGAGAAGCGATTGCGCCATACAGGATAGGCGACAATAATAAAATAATTAAATGTCTAGAGATTAGGAAAACCCAGAACGTTTGTTGGGAGCACATTATTACCTATCCTTAGCTTATGATCTTGTTTTCAGCAGATCTGCATATAAAGTTTGGAAAACGCAAACTGTACGAAATAGGAAGAGAGGGAAACGGGGGAGGATTCAGAGGTGATGTGCTGCCTCTCGGAATCCTGATAGATCAGTAAGAGAGAACACGGGAAAGATGGAATAAGTAAGTTCGGGAAAGAGAGCGCACAAGGCGGCTCTAGAAAAATTAAAGGAAACAAAAATAAGTTACAAACGGGAACACCACGGGTTCGGAAACAAATAGGAAACCGTGTTAAGAAATATTGAATAGAGCGTCGGGATTGTAAGGAAAATTGTAAGAAGATTTAAGTGTTGAAAAAATAAAGTTTAGTAAAAGAATATAAGTTAAAAATTGTGATTTGTGCTTCGTTTGGTAAGGAATCCCTACCCACAATTCAACAGGAAAGCAGCAGCCATAAGTGCAGAACCAGAAGGAATAAAAGATTAGTCAAAATAAAGTATTGTATTTGAAAATATAGTCCATATTATAGTGCATGTACGCGTCAATAGAATCAATTTGAAAGTCTTTAGAGTGCGGTAACTGTCCAAGAGGAACGGGGCAGACTGTCCTTTTGATTAGTAGGGTTAGTTTAGTCGCCAATTCTAAACGGGGCAACCTGGCCAGTTTGGCATTTAGATATTTTTGGAGTTCACCAATTCTGAACGGGAAACATGGTCTGTTTGGTGGATCGGATTCATTAAAACTAAATTTTAGAAAGATTAGAAGACTTCCTCGCGATCGTCAAAGAAAGATAAGAAACATCAGAAGCAACGTTTCTCCAGCCCCGATTATAGAACAAGAGTCCTGATCAAAAAAGGAGATTATTAAAATTAAATTTTGTATGCACACGTCAGGACGTTACACCGTTGAGGAGGGGTGACGCTACCACCTCCTCCAGCATAAGAATAATGCTCACCTGCTTTCATGTCTCTCGGTCCAGCATCACATTATAAGCAGCCAACAGCTTATTTCCACTGAAACTTCTTTTTGCTGAAAAGTGGCTCGCGCTCGGTGAAACAGCTGAAAAGAAGCGGCTTGGAGCGTTGTCATCTCCAGGAGCACTTCACACAGCCAAAACAAAAATTCATTAGCGCGGTAAAAAATATCTAGAGTTGAAGGAAATAATGCTGTGAAGTATTTCACTGCACCGAAGGAGTTTAGGAAAGGATATGACAGGTTGGGATCGTGCAGACATACACAAATTTTCTTATAATTTTTCTAGTAATGACATTCCGACCTTCTCTAGCATAAGAATAGTGCTCACCTGCTTTCAAGTTTCTCGATCCAGCAGCACATTATAAGCAGCCAACTGCTTATTTCCACTGAAACACCGTCTTTTTGATGAAAAGTGGCTCGCGCTCGGTGAAATGGCAGAAAAGAAGCAACCTGGTGTGTTGTCATCTCCAGGAGCACTTCGCACTGGCAAAACAAAAATGTATTACTGTGGTGAAGAATATCAAGGGCTGAAGGAAATAACGCTGTGAAAAATTTCACTGCACCCAAGGAGCTTAGGACAGCATATGACAAGTAAGTTTGGGTCGTGCAGTAAGAAAAAAATTTGCTGATAGTATCAACAGGAGGTCGAAGATATAAACGTAATTTTTAATTCCATGACGACTTCTTCGATTTATGATAATAATGAATTCTTGAACTTGATGGCCATAGGTCTCAATACAATAAATCGTTGTGTGCAATTTCAAGTGGATATGATTAGTCCTTTTTAGACAATTTTGAAACTACTAAGAGGTGTTTCTGCATTCAATGTTAACCTCAAAATTATGGACATACCTATTTCTGCATGCAACTTTTTTTATTTATAATTTTAAATAATATACGGTTATGCGCGCCATAGAGCTGGATATAATTAAGCATTGTGTGCAAGCTGAGGCTTATTATTATTCTACGACCGTTTTTCTAATAACTTGGAAATACAAACCGTCGATAAGGTGGGACGATCCGACCTCCCATAACCTAACATAAGAATAATGCTCACCTGCTGTAAAGTCTGGCGGTGCCGAAATGGATAATAAACATTTTTCTCTCTGGAGTAACAAACCGGAAGAGATGCTGAGAGACACAGAGAAGCTGGCGTTCACTTACTAATCTCTGCTTTCAACATTAGTCGCGACTAGCGCCGAGAAACACGGTCACGGCAGCCAACAGGCAGCAACTATAAATCTAGCTTAGCATTGGAGCATATAAGAATTTTAAATCTCCATCTTTCTGTCACCTTTTAGAGAAACCGAAAATTATTAAATAAATATTTATTTATCATATACAAACAAGAATAGTGTTACGTCAGGAAGTGATGTAAATTGATATAAAATTGGTCTGTTTGAACTTTAGAAAATGCAACCAGACCAATTTTGATCACTCACAACAACAGGATACGAGATAAATGTAAAATTACCTCTAAATTTAGCCGATTCCAATGTTTAGCCAATTTTTCAACAATCTTCCGTTAACTTTGCAATCTTCTAAAGGTAACATTCGTAATCTACGACCTCGAATTAATTATTAGGTACTTGATTACCTCCTATTTACACTAAGACGCTCCCCGCTGCCCCGCTGCCTTGCCAAGCCGCGCGGCCGTTTGTACTAGGAGGTAATCGAATACGGCTAAATTTAGCAGTAATTTTGCATTTATCTCGTATCCTGTTGGTGTGACTGATCAAAACCTCAGTAATAAATGGATGTGCTTTTTCAAGAAAACAATAAAATGATACGTTAAATTAAAAAATATAATAGCCAATTTGAACTATTGCGCAGTATTTCACTTCTTACTGTATTATCTCATGAGATAAAAAATAATCATATATTTATGTAGAACATCAATCAAAACTATTAAATCAATATTAATTTAACATTTATGGAACAATTTGAATGAACACAAATGAAACTTTACAAACTTGAAGTAAGAAAAGTAAATACAAACGGCCGCGCGGCTTGGCAAGGCAGCGGGCAGCGGTGCAGCGGGGCGCGTCTTATTGTAAATAGGAGGTAATGGAGTACCTAATAATTAATTCGAGGTCGTAGATTACGAATATTACCATTAGGAGTGTGCAAAGTTAATGGAAGATTGTTTAAAAATAGGCTAAACATTGGAATCGGCTAAATTTAGCGGTAATTTTGCATTTATCTCGTATCCTGTTGTTGTGAGTGATCAAAATTGGTCTGGTTAACTTTTCTAAAGTTCCAACAGACCAATTTTATATCAATTTACGTCACTTCCTGACGTAACACTATTCTTGCTTATATATGATGAATAAATATTTATTAAATAATTTTCGGTTTTGCTAAAAGGTGACAGAAAGATGGAGATTTAAAATTCTTAGATACTCCAATGCTAAGCTAGATTTATAGTTGCTGCCTGTTGGCTGCCGTGGCCGTGTTGCCCCGGCGCTAGTCGCGACTAATATTTACGTGTGCGTTCGCGCGGTTTGCATGAAAGCAGAGATTAGTAAGTGAGCTCCAGTTTCCCTGTGTCTCTCAGCATATCTGCCGGTTTGTTACTCCAGAGAGAAAAATGTTTATTATCCGTTTCGGCACCCCGAGACTTGACAGCAGGTGAGCATTATTCTTATGTTAGGTTATGGAAGGTCGGATCGTCCCACCTTATCAACGGTTTGTATTTCCAAGTTATTAGAAAAACGGTCGTAGAATAATAATAAGCCTCAGCTTGCACACAATGCTTAATTATATCCAGCTCTACGGCGCGCATAACCGTATATTATTCAAAATTATAAATAAACAAAGTTGCATGCAGAAATAGGCATGTCCATAATTTTCAGGTTAACTTTGAATGCATAAACACCTCTTACTAGTTCCAAAATTGTCTAATAATGACTAATCATATCCACTTAAAATTGCACAGAACGATTTATTGTATTGAGACCTATGGCCATCAAGTTCAAGAATTCATTTTTATCATAAATCGAAGAAGTGGTCATGGAATCAAAAATTACGTTTATATCTTCGACCTCCTGTTGATACTATCAGCAAACTTTTTTCTTACTGCATGACCCAAACTCTCGTGTCATATGCTGTCCTAAGCGCCTTGGGTGCAGTGAAATTTTTCACAGCGTTATTTCCTTCAACCATAGATATTTTTCACAGCGCTAATAAATTTTTTTTTGGCAGAGCAAAGTGCTCCTGGAGATGACAACACACCAGTTTGTTTCTTTTCTGCCATTCAAGCGAGTGCGAGCCACTCCTCAGCAGGGAGTAGATGTTTCAGTGGAAATAAGCAGTTGGCTGCTGATTATGTGTTGCTGGATCGATAAACTTGAAAGCAGGTGAGCATTATTCTTATGCTAGGGAAGGTCGGAATGTCATTATTAGAAAAATTATAAGAAAATTTGTGTATATCTGCACGATCCCAACCTGTCATATCCATTCCTAAACTCCTTCGGTGCAGTGAAATACTTTACAGCATTATTTCCTTGAACCCTAGATATTTTTCACCGCACTAATAAATTTTTGTTTTGGCAGTGCGAAGTGCTCCTGGAGATGACAACACACCAGGTCGCTTCCTTTCTGCCATTCAAGCGAGTGCGAGCCACTCCTCAGCAGGGAATATATGTTTCAGTGGAGCCGCCTTGTGCACTCTCTTTCCCGAACTTACTTATTCCATCTTTCCCGTGTTCTCTCTCACTGATCTATCAGGATTCCGAGAGGCAGCACATCACCTCTGAATCCTCCCCCGGTTCCCTCTCTTCCTATTTCGATCAGTTTGCGTTTTCCAAACTTTATAAGCAGATCTGGTGAAAACAACATCATAATCTAAGGATAGGTAATAACGTGCTCCCAACAGACGCTCTGGGTTTTCCTAATCTCTAGACATTTAATTATTTTATTATTGTCGCCTATCCTGTATGGCGCAATCGCTTCTCTACCTTTGCTATTATTTGCATATGTCTGAGGAACGCAATCTGTTCTAATGTCTGGTTTTTCCAGTATTGGTCGTCCAAACATGTGTCAGCTCTTATATTAATAAAGAAAAGGGCGGACTGTCTTCGCTTGAAAACATTCCCTCGCTTTAGTTTCATAATAGCTATTTATTTCTACTCGAACGGACCCCAGGCTGCCGCAACGGATTGTTTAAGTTATTAGAAAAATTATAAGGAAATTTGTCATATCCTATGTGCTATGCTCCTTGGGTACAGTGAAATATTTCATAGCATTATGTCTTTTATTCCTCAATATTTTTCCCCAAACTAATACACTTTGGTTATGCCATATCTGTGCACAGATCTAGGCCATGAAAAAAAATAAATAAATAAATAAATAAATAAATAGACATAATTCTAGAATTGAAATATAGGATAAGATAAATTTTTTCTTTTTTAATAGTATCAACATATCTGAGGTGTCCCGCGCGAATGAAAAAGTATAAAAAATTTAAATTCCTTAAAATTTGTAAACGTACGTTTTCAGCCCTTCATTATGGAACGCCAACTAAAAAACAAAATTAAAATGGACTACTTTATGAGGAAGGGTTTTCTCAATTATATATATATATATTATATATTTATATTAGAAAAATCCTTACGTAAATAGTGGATATCGACTTTTTTTCAAATTTATAATATATCAGACAATATAAAGTAGATGTTTAAACAATATATAAAATGATATGGCAACGATAAATTGGCCCTTTAAAAATTGCATATTTTTTTGTTTGACGCATATCCAATTTTTACTGTTCTCATTATAATGGATAATACATTTATATTTGAACATAATATAAATGGCAGATAATAATCGATTACAAAAATAGGAAAATATATGTAATTTTTATAAATAGTAGATGACAATAATTTAAAAAAAAACCGTAAATTGTATATTTATATTTTATATATGAAATATATATTATACATATGGTGAATCTGTAGAATTCTTTTGATATTATCCTGTAATTTTTACTGGCAATAAACTATGTTTTTCTGTTACAATTCTATGCAATATTATCTTGTACAAAAAGAAACATAATTTTTTTACTTTTCCAGGTTTTCATTTACTTTACGCATGATTTCTTATATTATTTTTTAGTTATTAATAGATGTATTCTATGCGGACTACACTATGTGTGTCCAAGAATAAAGAGCCCATTGCACATTTGCTGGCAATCATACAAAGACTCAAACTGTTACCATTCTGGGCAATGTTTTCTTGTACAAAAAGAAATGGAATGGGTTTATTTTTGCATGTTCCCATTTACTTGACGCATGATTTCTTATATTATTTTTTAGTAATTAGTATATGTAGTCTATACGGGCTACACTATGTCGGTCCAGGAATAAAGAGCCCATTGCGGATTTACTTGCAATCATAGCAAGGCTAAAATTGTTACAATTCTATGCAAGGTTTTCTTGTACAAAAAGAATTATTTCTTAGAAATTATAAGCCAAGATTGCGACTATTAAGAAGCCTCCCGATCGGACCAGGGGAAGGTTTTATAAATGCCATAGTGATGTAAAGTTCGATTCAGTCATTTGTTTGTTTTGTGAAGATGTATACCACACCAATGACTTTACAAGAAGAAACAATGGAGTAATAATAAGCGATACACTAGCAATTTGCAAAACCCATCCGGAGTTTGAAGACCTAACCTCAAATATCGACCACGTTTTGTCAAGCGGAGCTAAAGGTATTATTGCACAAATTAAAAACTCTACTAAAACAGAAATATTAGAGAGAGAAAAACAATATGTGGAGAAGATAAAAGGAATGGAAAAGAGAATAGAAAAATATCATTTTGCAAATGTGGAACAAGATAAATTAATTCAGGAATTAGAAGACCAATTGACATAAGTTACGCAACAAAAAACTGTTCAAGAAAAAACAAAGCAAATTCATTTTGAAAATATGGACATGGATTTAGATAAAACACATGATGAAACTGTTTTTGAACGAGCAGAAATTGAGATCCTGAAAATAGAAAACAATCTGTTAAAAACACTTAACGAAGAATTACAAGACAAAAATCAACTGCTGAAAGAGTTATTAAATAAAGAAAAAGAAAGTGCAAATAAAATACCAAGTAGCAACACATATGCAAAAGTAACAGCTGGGATGAAACTGATTCCAAAAAGAACGCCGCGAATAACTGTAAAAAAGGTCAAGAAGGAAGGATCACTGCAAGAGATAAAAGAAAAAGTGTCACATTATTTAGTAAGAGATAAAACGATACAAACAAATAAAGTGTTCGAAAGAAAAAAGAAGGATGAAATAGTTATAAGTGTTTGTGATAATCAAAGTGTTCACAAGGCAGTGGAAATATTACACTCTAAATTATCAAAGGATTGCAATGTAGCGGTTGAAGAATTAAATAAACCAAAGATGAGAATCGTTGGAATACATAACCTAGAAGAAATGAATGACGAGCAGCTACAAGAGGACATTAACAAAAGAAATTTCGGCAATTATAATGATGGGTGTACAGTCCTACATACGTATAAAAATAGAATGAAAGGGACTCAAACATTTTTAATTGAAATAAATGCTGAAGTATACAAATATATTAGAGATAATAACAATAAAATCTTCATGGGACATCAAAAGTGCATGGTTTATGACGTTATAGATGTTAACCCGTGTTTTAAATGTGGTAGGTTCAGACATAAGAGTAAACAATGTGTAAACGATGACAAGTGCACAAAATGTTCAGGTGATCATGATGCAAGCGATTGTAAAGAAACAGAAAGTATATGCTTAAACTGCGTATACAGCAATAATAGGTTTCTAACAAAATATTAAATAAAGCATGAAGCAACAGATTATAGCAAGTGCGAAATATACAAGAAGAGTGTCAAGAAGTATATAGATATGACAGACTATAGAATCCAGCCGATCATAAACAAGAACGTCGGTAAAGTAGGAAACAACTTCAATAAAAAAACACCAGAGCAAGTGCAAAAAGTAGGTATATATGTCTCAGGACACTCAAGCTTATCTGTAGAATCGCTGGACTCAATAAATGATAATATTAAAATAAATCATTAAAAATGAACGATTTTATTTATAATCAAAATTATGAAAATATAATTCAAAAAGAAATTGAAATCAGTGATTCACAAGACTTAAATAAAATGGTCAGAAACGATAAATTACTAGTCTTAAGTGTAAATGTAAGAAGTATGAACGAAAATTTTAATAAGCTTGAAGTCTTTATAGAGAGTTTAAAAAACAAACCAACTGTCATATTAAAAATATCTTCAATTTATAGATCTCACAACATAAGTAAAACTGAATTTATACTAGCAATAAAGCTATACTTAAAAGATAACATCAATATTAAAAACCACTGCGTAGTAGGTGATTTTAATATTGATATAATGTACAAGAATACACAAACATATGAGAACTGTCTAGGTCAGGAATTTTTAAATAATTTCCTAGAATATGAATATATGCCCAGTTTTGAAGGAGTAAAAAGGCCTGCTTCAAATGATCATGGAGGTTCTTGTATAGATAATTTTTATGTAAAATCAAATAAAATATTTACAAAGTCCTACAAACTTGTAAATCCTTTTAATGATCATTATCCATTACTTGTAAATTTTAAACAAACGAAAGTTATGCAGAAAGATAATGTAATTAATAAGTTTATAAATTACGAGAAATTAAGAAACATTGCTAACAATATAAACTGGAATTCAATATTGTCTATACAGGAAACAAATGATGCTCTAAGTGAGTTAATAAAAATGATTCACTTGTGCATAGAAAAAGCGACAACAAGTAAAAAATCAAATAAATATAATAGGGATAAAATACCTAGAAAGAAATGGATAACTAAAGCCACAATGGTATCATGTAGAAGAAAAGAAATGTTATATAAGTTATGGAAAAACAATATAACATCTGAAAACTTAAAAAATGAGTATATGATATATAATAAAATACTGAGTAAAGTAATAAAAGATGCCAAAATTAAGTATGAAAGAGAGTTAATAAATCAAAATTGTAATGATCCAAAAAAAATTTGGAAATTAATAAATGAAAAAATAGGAAAAGAGAAAAAACGAGATGAAACAATAAACTACATAAACGAAAATGGAAGTAAAATCAAAGATCAGACAAACATAGCTAATTGCACGAACAAATTTTTTTGTGAAATAGGAAAAACTCTAAGTAAACAACTAAAAAATTGTGATGAACAACCAAAACCAATTAAAAGAAATCCAAAGTCATTATTTATAAATCCCACAAACTCGAGAGAAATAAGTTAAAAAATACAAGAATTAAAAGACAAGGCAGGAGGTGTAGATAAAATTAATGTTAGAACTCTTAAAGAAATTAAAGAACAAATATCGCTACCTTTACCTCATATTTTTAATATTTCAATTGAAAAATCAATATGGCCCGATCAACTAAAAAGTGCTGAAGTAATTCTAGTTTATAATCAAGGAGATAAAACAAATATTTCAAATTATAGGCCGTTTTCACTTATTTCTAACATTGCCAAAATTTTTGAAAAAATAATACATGATAGAATATTTGACTTTCTTCAAGAGTGTGAAATATTTTTAAAAAATCAATATGGTTTTATAAAAAAAAAGGTACTAAGGATGCACTAAATAAATTAGCAGATCTAATATACAATAATTTAGACAAAAGTAGACCTTTGATACCGGTCTTTATTGATTTAGCTAAAGCTTTTAACACTGTTAATCATGATATATTATTAGAAAAATTAGAGAGATATGGAATAAGAGGTTGCATATTAGATTTGATTAAAAGCTATCTAACAAATAGACAACAAAAAGTGAGAATTAAAGATAAATATAGTAATACAAGGATTATAAATATAGGTGTTTCACAAGGAACAATTCTTGGGCCAATCTTATTTATCATATATGTAAATGATCTATTGCTGGATATGCAAAAAGATTCAATTCTGTTCTATGCGGATGACACTGTCATCATTTCTGAAAAAATGAATATATATCTAGATAAAGTTGCTAACTGGCTGTTAATAAATAGATTATCTCTGAATACAAAAAAGACTGTGTATATGACATTTGGAAATTATTGTATTAGTGTACCAAGAGAAATTGATATAATAATACAAAATCAAAAAATAGAAAGAGTTGAAAATTTTAAATATCTAGGAATCATCTTTGACTATAATATGAAATGGGGCAAACATATAGAGTACTTAATAAATAGAACCAAATACCTAATATATGGGACGTTTCACGTCACTTTTACCACCCCTCTGCCCAAAAATTGAGAAGACGTACATACACTTCCGACCACTCAAAATTTTCGTTGAAATATAGGCTGTCGAATGCAAAGTGGCATATGCCATGATTTCAAGATGGCGGACCAATATGGCGACCATAACGGTAGAAAGTGCCTTAGGCATGTGTGTAAAAATTCAAAATAGCGATAAACAATTCTGAAAAAAATCATACAGTAGCTTTTCTGGCTACTGGTTCGAATTCCAAGATCAAACTTTCAAAATTCAAGATGGCGGATCCAATATGGCGGACGAACTTTTCAAAAATCAACGGATCTATACAAAATTTGGTATACGTGGGTTTTTCAAGTTGCTAATTACAAATCGAGAGTCAAATCTGTTAAATTCAAGATGGCAGATCCAATGTGATGGTTGAAATTTTTAAAAATTAACGAAACTATACAAAATTTGGTGTACTTGGCGTTTTTGAGTTACTGATCATGAATCCGGAGTCAAATTTGCAAAATTAAAGATGACAGATTCAATATAGCTGGTCAATAATTTTTAGAATAAAAAAATATCGAAACATATTACATGAAATTACAAATACGAACTATTTTTGATGATTTTTTTATCAGTCGAGTCGTTTCAGAGTAAAAAGTTTCCAAATCTGAAAATTTATGAATTTATACCAGGCAAAGCATGTTTAGAGAACAGAGTGGTCAGAGAAGCTTCTGCCTGAAATTATATGCTGAAAGCATGAAAAATTGTAGTTTCTCCTCTAAAATACAGTAATTATCAGCTATAGAAAAACATCGAGGAGGCCCGAACTTGACGGAACCTTATTAAAACCATACCCAGACTTTCGTGTGTGGTGGGAAATCGTGGATTGATATAACTCCACTGATCTATCTTGACTTTTCTAAGACTACAAAATTGTTAGACAGGACTTTCTTCAAATTCATTCGCACTTTTAATAATTAATATTGCACCTTGTTGATATGTTTTTTACTACCAGAATATTGCAAAATCTGTAATATTTTTCCAGGTAGTACTATGAAGGCATGTCCAATAGAGATTTTATCCACTTCAGGTGCTTCAGAGAATCTTTTCTTAAGAATCCTCTTAGTCTTTCCATGCTCTTTTTCATCGTAGTAGATTACATGAAAGTTCTTGAATTTCCTATTTGCCCACTCGTACAGCGATTCTGGAGTTAATATTGCATCGTTTGGTTGTGTTTGCAGACTTGCACGTGTCGCTTCGCGTTTCAGGATAGCTCCTACGCCATCACAAGCTCCTTTGCCATGCGCAGTTGCATGGAAATGCCAATCAGCTTTAACACCAAAATCTTCTTCATGATGCATTAGATTG
>UELU01075786.1:0-20822 GCA_900490025.1 Megastigmus dorsalis | reverse complement strand
TATATCTTCCTACAACTAATACGAAATACGATTGATGATTAGACGAACTTACCTGTAAGTGAAGTTCGACCATAATTATATGAGCAGCTATTCGAAGATATAGTTCCATCCTTAATTTTCTGTCTATCCTTGAATCTTTGTTCTCTCTTATATTCTCAAAGATTTAGAAAACCTAACACTAAAGTAGCTACCTACAAACTAGAATAAAGGTAACGTAAGTGATAGAATTGGGCAGGGGAATGGGAGATCAGAGCCTTCTATTTTTGGATCTGGCTCTGTGGACATGTGTCGTCATCTAGATAAAAGTTACACTACTACATAGATATATCTTCGAACAAGCTACTCATATGATTATGGTCGAACTTCGCTTACAAAAAAATTCGTTTAACCAGCAAATATACCCAACTAAAATAACAAAAAAAAAACATTATTTCGTAATTTTTTTATTTTATATTTTAATTGTTCCCATACGTATAATTTCTTCATTTACTCAATTTCCGATTGAAAATTTGTCTTTAGGCTCTTAACCGTTAGGAAGCTTAAATATAGACTCTACCTGTGATCAGAACATTATATAGGTTATATATATGATATAGTGACATGATTCGGGCATTTTCTAAAAAGATTAACCCCCTTCAAATCCTGGCAATACTAATATAAAAAAAAATCATTATCTTTAGGTGTTATATCCCCTTTAAGCAGCTGGTATTTGATGTCCCTACTGGCTTTTGTCTTGGAATTTTCATCAACAAAATTATGGGTTTGAAAAAAATGAAATAATGTAACAGCTCCATGATATCTAACACGTAATGTGGCATTAAAATATTTTTAAACGACGTAATTCAGCTAAGCCTGAAGAGGGGAGTAATAAAAACTTCCGTAACGATGCAGATACATTGCATTTGCGAAAGAAGAAAATGTGTTCGTCTAGATCAACCCCTTCATTTCATCCATTAATATGTTTACATTGAATAACCACACTAAATAAATAATATTTTTTTAATAATACTGGCAATAATAATACTCATAAAATAAAAAGAGATACAAAGTATCCGTTTATCTGAAGTAATTTATTGGTAGATTTTATTTTCTCTATAGAAAGAAGTAGACGCAGATTGGTATAGAAAACCAACAGTTTTTAATCAATGTTTCATTAACTTTAAGTAAAGATAACCAATTTTTTTTAAATTAAATTGTTTTTTATATATAAAATAATGATATCGTTTTTGCACGTTCTCTTCAAGTACTACTTTTTATTTCAATCTCTTGGATATTTTTCTTATGGGATCCAATCCAATATACCTCACATCAAGTCAAAAACCTAAGAATTAATACACTGCCAATTTATGCATTTATTCACTATTTATTATTCAATATACGGCTAAAATTCGCAAGTGAACGAACATTGTTGTACTTTTACAGCTTAAGTCCTCAGGTTCAAAGTTTCAGGCACTGAGTGTTAGCATTATTACAATTGAGCATGATATACATCTCTATTTTCAATGCATTGCAGGCGCAATTGCAATAATGCGGCGGTAATATAATGCGTTCACGCGTTAATAAATAATGTGTGCATGCACATTCTCTCTTTGGCTTCGCAATTATCCCCTCGCTGCAATAAACCACCACCATTCTTGTGCACATATAAGTACGATAGAAAGAGAAGACGAGCTTTGCGCAATTATAGGAAGCTAAAAATTCCATTCCTCGGACCCGCAATTTATCAAGCGCGCTTAATTTACATTTAAATCCGCTTTAGTAAATCATATAGGAAGTACCGATTCGAACGTAGACTTGGTACTTTTCCGGATCCGGACACACCTGGACGACAGCTACGGGCCCGATGTGCCTTCAAGGGTTGCTGAATAAGAGTTGTCGAGGATGTGAGTTTCTATCACTGGCTGTACTCTGCATTGTCCCGATTTTTAATCCTCTGAGGCATCGTTTGTTTCGCTTCGTTCGAATCTTTTTTTTTTCCTTTTGGTTTTCATTGTTGTGCACTCTCGCAAAAGAGAAAGCTTTCGTAACGGTAGTAATTTTCAAACTGCGGATCATCATGAATTTGGATCCCTTCGAAGATGCTGAATTGGATTAAAAATATTTTACTATTAAATATTTCTATTGACCTTTATTTAATTAATGTAAACTTCGAAGGAAGCGAAAGGCAAAGGAGATTTTCATAACAATCTTGAAATACTTATTTTCAAATTCATCATATTATTGCTGTTCACATTTTCCATTTTAGAGATTATTTTAAAAAGTTTATAGAATTGAAATAAATAGAAATAGGTAGTAAAATTAAGTTTTTTTTTTATTAAAACCATCATAAAGTAAGAAGTTTATATGGACATTACAGAAATCTGATATTTGTGGTATGCTGGTATATCGACTCCAATTTCTAATTTTATATTATCAAAAATCATGGAAAATATATCCGTCTTCTAAATGGGGATGATTAATTAATAATCTACATTTAAATTTTAACCCTTTCAGACCTGAATTTTCTCCGACTAGGAAACGATTTTCAAATAATTCTAGGATGATTCATGATCATTTTTAAGTCCATTTTTATAATAAAATTATTTTTTGGTTTTTCTCGGCTCATATTAGGTATACGATAACTGAGAACCCCATTACGAGATGTAAAATAGGCCACTTTGATCTGATAATTTTTTATATTTGGATACATAAGATGAGTTTGTTTCACGTAACTCTGCAAAAACTAAAATGATTATTATACATCTGTCTGTCTGAAAGAAAACAATAAAGATAAATATATTAGAAAATCAATTATAATTTATCTGCATTCGATCTTTACATAGCTACAGTACCTTATGATCGCAAATAATTTATTTAATTTTTAAGTATCAAAAATTATTTTTAAAAACTGACTCAAATTAATTTATTGTATGTCAAAAATCCTAAAACAAATTAATTTACCAAAATTTATTTTAGAAAACAGTATAACACATAAATGTTCGCAATATGATTTTTATTCAAGATTGCAATATCATAAAGAAAGATACTTATTCTTTATCACACCTACAATTTCCGTCGCATAATAAATTGATTCTATTCAATTAAATTTTATTTAATCACATGACCGATCGTGCGATTCCGCAGCATAAGACCAAACACTGCTATATATAATTACACAGGATCTCTAGAAAAAAATCTGCAAATGAAATTTAGCAAGAACACCATGTTATTACATACTTGTATTGATAGACAATCAATATGTGTTCGTCAACTTCGTAATATATAAAATCCAATCCGCAAGAATCGAAAGTAAGTACATAAATAATACACAAGAAAAATCTCGAAAAGCGAAAACTATCATATCAGTGAAAGTTATTGCGAATGGCGGGGGAATCTCTTGAGTATTTTGCGCGCATCGAGAAGGAGAAGAGATACATTACGTGTATATATTGCGTTCGTATTGTCGCTGCCTTTTCCAGTATTTATTATGATTTACGGTCACAGTGCCTCTCTCGCGTGACTTTCGATATACATGTATACATCGCACACACGGGGAGGAAGAAGAAGCGCGAGAAACTTATGCCTAACCGAACTCGAAACACGAGAGAGAGAGAGAGAGAGAGAGAGAGGGGGGGAGACGTGCACATTGCACTTACGTCGGGAGGGATTATGACCTCCGGTTCTCTATCACTGTCTGTGTCTCTCTCACTCTCTCTCTCTCTCTCTCTCTCTCTCATGTGTGTACATGCTTTTTATTCGGCCTCTCGCGCTCTCAAGGAATGCGGATGGCTTCTTCGCGCTTTATGTGCACTTGAACTGGAAGAGTGACTTTCGGCTAAAGAAGAGATCCTCGACAGCGGTTAATGACAAACGCTAGTGGATTTGGCAAAACTCCAAGCTAGAGGCGAATGACTTTAGGAATTCTTGACGCTTGCACAGTGCTGTGTAACATTGTAAGAAACTTTGGAATAAGATAAATGGGGTTTAAGCATTATAGCATTTTAGTGTCGAAATGAGATTGTAAAAGTGAATAAGACATAGATACCTTGGCCTATATAAGAAAAAAATAATCCTAAGCATACATCTCGTAAAAATATAGACCTTAAAATCTGACTGATGTGTAATGAACTCTACCTAGAATTTAGGACTTTGGTAGTCAATAATCAATATTTTGCTTTGAATAGCTGCACATACATTTCGGAAAATTGACAAGATTTTTAACAATATTCAACTGTGTTAAAGTCAGGAATGAAATTAAATCCACGTAAACGTGTAAAAAACTATGAATCCCTCATTGATTCTTAGATGGTATAAAATGAACCAATGTATGTTCAACCCTGAAGAAAGTTAGACAATGACTACTTCGCCAAACTTTTTTTAATCAACCTAAACTGAACCTCATCAGTTAAGTTCGTGCTAGTGAGGTCCATATAGTATAAAAGAGTGCGCGCAAGCCGCCTGAGGATAAGTTTCGCCCGCTCTAGACTCGCACGCGATTGCTATAAGATCGCGGAAGAGCAGCTCATTGTGCTGCGCGCTTTACTCTCTCGCGGCTCGATTGAATTATTGGAAGCGAACAATCGCGTCCGTCATCCGAGTGAACTCGCGCGAGCGGGTTTTGTTGGAAATGGGGGCATTTTTGCGTTATGCCGCAGCAGTGAAAGCCATTTTCCATTATGAGCGCACCAGACACGCGCTCATTGTGTGCTCGTGCGCGTGTTTTTTCTGCTCCGGATGATGGAGCTTAGAAAAAATCGAGTTATACACACCGATCGCTTGCGCAACTCACTCCCAAAGCGACTTTCTAGGATTTTCAGCGCTTTTTCTAGCGAGCTACTTGTGCTCGCATTGATTTTATGGAGATTTATTGGATTATTGTATAGTTAATAAAGATATAGCTGAAGAATATACGATGTGTGTAAAAAATATGTTGAAAAATAAAAATTATTTATCCACTTTAAAATCTTGCTACATTTACTCATTTCAAATACTTATTTTTCGCGTTAAAACGCTTTTTCTAAAGGCAAAACCGCTACTTCATTTAACGTCTATACCTATATAGCAAGTAGAAGTAATTTAAACTTTGTATTCCTCATGTTATAATAAAAAAAAATAATTTCTTTTAGCAAAAGTAATTGAAAATCAGTGTCTTTCTATACTCGTCTGTTTCTACTTTCATGTATTAAGCGTAGGGAATAATTAACTTCAATCAAGTAAGGGAGTAAATATTTTGAAAAATCATAAAAACGTAATTGAAAATCAGTGTCTTTCTATACTCGTCTGTTTCTACTTTCATGTATTAAGCGTAGGGAATAATTAACTTCAATCAAGTAAGGGAGTCAATATTTTTTTAAATGCGTTTTCATACTCTAAATGATATTGCAAGTTTCGTAGGTTGCCCTTACAATTGTATGAAAAGTAGAGACAGGTACACTCCTCAGAATATCATTGATATTATCTACTCACTATCCATGCACATATTCGAGAATACTCAATATCTATTTCTTTCACAAAAGAAAATTCTTCAATGCGTAAATAATTTTCTATTTAGCAAAAAGTAACAAAGTACTACTATGAAGCAGTCTTGTATTTAAAATACAAAAGATCAAGAAATAGTATTTACGCCGCACTCTATTCGATTCTCAAAATCTCCATTACTCCAAACTCGACCCCTCTATTATTAGCTCTATTATTAGCTTCCACGCCCGCCTTGAAGTTAAGAATAGACAACGTATAAACAGCGACATTGGAATTGAAGCATCCGAGATCGTCATATCTACGCAATTCGACAATTAATAACGTTTGAGCACATACACGCGTATGTGCCTTACGTAGGCTTGGATTGTATACACCGGGTTCGCATCAACAGTAATATCTGGCCGCGGCATCGTCTTCCTCCGTTTCTCTACTGATTGTCTCATCTGTTTGTCCTCGGGCTATTCGGTCGCTGATGCAGTAACTTATCCGCCCACTTCCTTCGATTCCCCGCCGGCTGCTGCTGCACTACGGAGAAGGGACTCAAGATATCTTATATTTACATCCGAAGCTTGCACTTTTCAGGTAAGAGATTCGCAACGCTGATTCGATGCCGTATGGATTAGAGACACCACAGAAATCTTTTGTTTGAGCGGACGAGGATGTTTATCGCTTAATGTGATTGTTGATCTCAACCGACAAACATTTGCTTGGGATTCTGGTATGCAAGAATATATCCAGATGAAATTAAAATGTTTATGACTTATGATTTGTGTATGAAATTAAAAATTTTATTAAGAATCTTCGATGAATTTTATCGGAAGAAAGAAAATATAAGACTTTAAAAAATGTATAGTAAAGGAAATTCTGCAACTTCTCTATTATAATTATATGAATTCATCTAAAAATAATTTTAATTATTATATAATCTCCTATTACACTTTTACTCCTACGCAAAGAAAACGGTTTCAGCCATCCACAGACTTTTTGCATCACAGCAGACAATAATTTCCTGGTTCCTACCTCATGCACCTCACACGCATTCACGTAGAATCAATCAAAAATGGCGATAGCTCAATTAATCTGTCGCTCTCCCAAGCAAATGATTTCCACACGCACAGACCCAAGCGCATATATACAAAATCCACTAACACCGATAGTATCGGCCACGAGGCCACGCAAGAGCCTTTAAATTGAAAGATGGCTGGCCGGGAATTGCGGCATCACAGGCGCGTCTGAGAATGCAAATGAATTCGTCTGGGGCGTGCTCGCACGTACTTTATACACATGCGCACACACACACCACACACACCACACACACACACACACACACACACACACACACACACACGAACACACACACAAGACGAAAATAATATTTCCCGCGAGATCTTTGTAATTAAATCTCGCGTGTATGTCTTATGATATCTGCGGCTCCGAGGCCTCTCAGCACGTCTCTGATCTCTCTCTCTCTCTCTCTCCCTCTCTCTCTCTCTCGGCACGTGGAGCCTTTCTTCAATTACTCCGAACGGCTGCTTAACCCCGTCGCGAGAGGGTTTTTCTTGACGCCGAGATTCACTCTCCTGCATAGTCGTGGCTCATAGCTCTATACTCTGCGAGACGTCGTCTTGTTTGGCTTGTACAAATTAAATCCCGAAAAAAGCCTGAGATGACGGATGGCAATTTCGTGTGGCTCGTATACTCGGCCGAGGATTTGAAAGGTTTGGATGGAATATTAAATGGAGTTTGAAAAAACATTAAATGATTCAATATAGGAATTTCTGAAAAAACTTATTCATGCCAAATATACTTAATCATTCTTGACCAAATATTCTTACTATTACATATAAATAGACTAGAAATTAACTGATTTCACTATCCCTCTATACCTAAAAACTGACTATCATCTAGGTAGTTTTCCTACTTAAGTAAAATGCTTTATCAATATTTTTTCGTAGTTAAAATGATCCAGTAAAATGTTTACGTATATTTTAAATGCAATATACTAGTAGCAACTAAACTCAGGTTCGTATTTTAATAAACTTTACAAAATATACTTGATACTTATAAAGAGATGACTACTTAGGGATGTGAGTCTTGAATTTTCTTGAATCTTTCAACAACTACTTTCTGGGAAAAATAATGAGACCCGTACTGTTTCAGCATTTTCTTAATAGGCCCTAGAAAATATTCGCTTACCCCTATGCTCAAAATATTTGTAGGTATACATTCGCTTATCCTTATGTTCAAACTATTTATCAAAACGAATCCTACTTCGTGATTTTTACGTTATTACAAATATCGAATGTATTTCTAAACTATTAAAATATTCGCAGAAATATTCAATTAATTAAAAAGTATTACTTATAAGGACATGAAATAAGTACAACACCTATAACAAACAAAAATATTGTGTACACATAAATGGATACTGAGTGAGCAAGAATTGGCACATTGACCTTATTAAGTTTCAAAAATATTCAGAAACCTCATTCCTAGTCATCTATTTAATAGCCTGGGTTCAGATTATTTAACCATAAAAATATATTTAATTAGTGCAATCTATATTTACAATTTAAGCAATTTATTTAGACTAGGTAGTTTTTAGAATTTTTTAGTATCGATTCATGTGCAAATACTTTCTATTTTACGCCTTGCATCAATTTTAAAAAATGTAATTTTACACTTTCAGCATCGAAAAATAATGCTCCGCACCTCGGACATAAAACTTTATACCCTTGTTTGATCCCAAATTTTCATACGTGGACGTAAAGTTTTACGCCTGTGGTACGAAAATTACTATTTTTCTATTCACACATTTATCTATAATGAATAATAAGAACGAACATATTCAACGTGGTTTTAAAACACAGATATTAGCTACACATTTGATCATCATTCCAATTATTTAGTTACAAGTTTTCTCCGCATTTAAAATATCGAATTTAAAAAAATTCTACACAAATAACATCTTTTATCCGAAAAATATCTCATATCTTTTTCAAATTATGTTTTAATCAAAACTTTTACATCAGTTTTGATTAAAACATTTAGAAGATACGAGTTTAAGCTATCAAAAACGCTGTATTTGAATTTTTTCTAAGACGTTTATTCTTAGGTAAATAGAAAATATAATAGTCAAAAGGTAGAAAGAACAAAATGGACACTTGTTAACGATTTTAAAATAAAAAAAACGATAAACTTCCTTTAATTGCTGCATTCGATAAAGTCATTAACATTGTAAAAAATCGCGAAAAATAAGGTAAACACTTTCGTAAATCGTGGCCAATTACTGGCCGTTCGCGAGTAAGATAAATACACAGGCGCTTAACACACAGTAGCGACGTGCACAAATTCGCAAACGCTGCACAACTTCGGGGGGCTTGAACAAAACATGCTTCGTGCTCGTAACCTCAAATGCACGACTTATGACTCCTTGATACCAGCTTCCTCCCGAAATCTTTCAATACGCAAATATACTTTGCCCAAACTTTTAAATCTTCCTGAGCACTTTAAATGCGTTAAATTGTGGATAATAACAAGCTCGATATACTAATATAATGTATTATTCTTAGCAATTCTTTCATTTTTTTTAATATATATACAATATTGATTCAAATTAAATTCATGCAAAGTTGTAAAAACATGGTTGTCTTTAAATCTTTACTGCAATGTCAATACCTACATTGTATAAAATATTTTAAAAATATACTAAAAAAAATTTTAGGTTATGTGGATGAAGATTTTTCATTTTTCATTACAGTGCCACCAAATAAAAGACCAATAGATTGAATCTTTGAATGCTATGCAATATCCAGCCACCTTTATTGATCTTTAAACTGCCGAAATATCTCAATATAGACTTACCAAGCCTATTTAAGCTTTCAGTCAGTCTGAAGGTTCAAGAGTATAGACACAAACATGTAACATAAAGAGCTTGTTATAAATACCTCTTTTTTCTTACCATAAGTAGCACCTACATGTTTCGGATCCAATGTTTACTCGGGAGTTGTACTTGTTCGATTATATTTTGTTGCCGTTACACTAGATTTTAATAACTCTTAAGCACCGATGATAGACATAGCAATATCACGCACAAATGCGCAGCTCACGCTAAATGGCTTTTCTGGTTTTTCAATTTTTTTGGCTCAGCTTTTTGCATTATTATTAGCCGTGGTCGAAATATAACCGTTATTGCCACAATGTATCTAAATGGATTAGTAAATATTTAACAGAAAATGAAGGTAGAAGTTCGCCATCAACTGTTTTTAAAGACTCAAAGCTTGTCGCTCCTTTTACATATAAGAATAACAATCGTAAGTGGAACAATTCAAATTCAGTTTCATCGTATTGACATGAAACTGGATTCAGGAGCCCTCAAGGCCCATTACATAATGTCTGTGTACCTTGGGTTACTTACAACAAAGCAGAAGGTCTAATTTGCTCAAAGATTTTACGGCAAAAGTGCATTTTTCGAGCAAAGCAGTACTGCTGCTGCCTGTAAATTGATCACAGTACAGAATAATCAAGCAATACATTATTGATAGCTGCAACACCAAGTTGAATGTCTAGGTGATGCTCCAGTTTGAAAATATTGACTTTCTTATGAAACGTAATGTTTTAAAATGAAATATTTTCAAACTGGAGCATCGTCCAGACATCAAACTTGGTGTCTAAACTTACTAATCAAGCCCTTGGTTAAGCCTATGTTCTCGAAAGTCACCTCTTCAGGAACTGCTGGTGGAAGAGGATGAGCTATCTCAAGACAACCAAGATAGGTTATGACGGTATTTGCCTGGATAATTAGTTCAAAAGGGACATATCCCTCCTCCTGGCGTTGGTAATTTAATGAGCTTGCGTTGCTCCTAGCGCCATCCAAACAGATAATCTGTGAATTTTAATAAATTATTAATATATGAAATTATACTATGAATAAAAAAAATTAAAATTAAAATTATACACAATATTTAAATAGTTTTTATACACAAATTATTTACACAATTTTTAAATAATTTAAATAAGCTATAGCTATAGTATAGTATACTTACACGTCCAATTGTAATTTCTGCTTGATATTTGTTAATAAGGGCATGTCCCCATATAAGGCACATCACTTTCCGGACCCCATTAGTTAATGCAAATTTAAATAGAACATAGTTTTTCACATTCCACTTTCCTTCTATTGCTTTAACGTAGCCGAGGATTTCCCTGAAAGAAAATAATTTATATTTAAAATCTAAAATGAAAATTAATATAAATTTTCGCCATTGCATTTATTATTTTCTACATGAGCTTACAACCCATTTAATTTAAATAACTAAAAATAAAATAAAATAAATAAAAACTACAGTTATACATACACAGTTAGATCTTTATCGACGATTTCGTCGAATGCCTCGTTTTCGGAGTATGTAAAGGCCATCTCGTCCATCTCATTGACCATAGTGCTGCAATAATGAACATAAATAAAATCATTATTTGAAAAAATAAACAAAATTTTTTGACATGTTATCAAATAAAAGTCCATAATTTGGTAAAATTTTAATTAGTCTTTTAAGAGTTTTGTTATTTATTTATAAAACATTAAATTTAATATTCCATGACAAAATGATAAAAATTAGAAGAACTTTGAATTATTAAACCTCTCGTCTCTTGTGCTTTTTTTTATCAAAATTTTAACACGTGGTATGGTATCTATGTAAATCTAATACACGTGTAACCTATAAAATTTATAAAAAATATTACCGCACGTAACTAATAATAGTGTTTAGAAAACATAGATACCATACGAATAAAAAAGTTAAAAATATACACTTACCTGGATGATTAATAAAACCTCTTTACGATAAATCGTCCCTAGGATGTTTATGGATTCTTTATCTCGATTACTTAGTCGTCCTTGGCCTTGCTCCGCAATGCTCATCTTGCTGCAAAGGGTAAACTTCCGGGCTGAACAATTGAACATGAGAACAATTGACAGTCAGGAATCCGAAAATATATTTACATTTTTTCATGTAAAACTGCTTTAATTATATATTTATTGAAGAATTAAGACTTTTATTTATCAGATTAATTACATTCTAGAAATAAAATAATTCATTTAAAATAAGAATTTAAATTTATTTAAAAAATTAGAATTAGACGCAGATACACACATGCGCACAATATCAGCCAATCGCATGACGTTTATTTTGGCTTCACAACATCCGGTCATCACTTTTTTATATAGAGATAGGGTTGATCAATGCGAACAAAATACTTTGGCAAACTTAGTATATTTGCGACGTTTCGGGAGTCTTTGTTACTCTCCTCTTCAGGCTTAGCTGAGTTATATTATGTCCTAATCAAGGGGCGCGGCAGCACCCCCGATGGCAAATATGGTATACCGTGTCAGACGAGCCTTCCTACTATACTTTGAATTTACTTTTTATTTATTTTATTAACTTATTAGTTTATTTACAATATTAGCGAACATATTGTCGTTAAACACGCGAGTTATCTCTCTCTTGTAGTGCCTCTGTATGTGCTTTTTCTCAGCTGTAAAGAGAAAGGCGCGTAAGAATGACACTAATTACGGTAATTCTAGAATAAAGATTATCTAATTTATTCATTCTAATTTATTTATTCATAAATAGGAATAACTGAATATTTGCAATAAGTTTAATGCATTTTGTCATGCTGTTAATTAGCCTCTGGCTGGTTTTTCGATACATCAAGAGCTCGTAAAAAAAAATCTGGAAGAGTAATGGGATTTACAAATGAATGACAATAAAAGTTTATTTTTTCAGCCTAGAGCTATAGTTCTCCGCTGATTGGCGCGATCGACTAATTTTCAATCGATTATTACTCGGGAATTACTGATGGAATCGAAAATTTCTTAATGATTTTTTATTTAGAATTTTTCGCGCCATCCGATTCCGTCAAAAGACTGTGAAAAAAAAAAACAACTTTGGATTGAATCACGAAGTTCCCGAATAACAGAAGAAAAAGGCGGATCGTCGATTGAAATATGATGGACTCTCAAACGAAAAGATTAAAAGCTATAGACTTAGCGCTAGAAGACCTAAGCGTAGCAAAGGTGCTATAGCTAAGTGAGTAAATTTTTTTTCAATATTTGATTGATTATTCAATATGTGAGTGACTGGGGTCTACGATATACATATTATCGTATTATTTTTGTTATATTATTTCTATGAGGGTTAATAGAAAATTCTTTCAATTTTAATTTGATAAAATTACCTTTATTCACTTTAAATATTGATTATAAATTTTAGATTGATATTAATATTTAGACGGATTGTAACGGTAGTTAAAATTTACAATGTATTTATGTTAATTAATTCTGATAATTATTTGGTAATCTGCGGAGCACGGAGCGTCGCGGCAGACAGATCCTGAGGAGCACGGAGCAATAATAATAATAATGTTGAATGAATTTATTAATATAATATAATGTTGAAATCTTATTTCATTTATTAATTAAGTATTTGTAATGTGTATGCACATATTCATTTTAATTTTTTATTTATCTTCAATAATAGCAGGAAGGCAAAAAATGCAGCAGTAATCACATCAATGCAATGTGATTCAACAAATGAAATTGCCGCAGAAAAATTATATGAAACTAAGATTCCGAATGATATTATGATAGATGTATCATCATTCACATCGATAACGACTTCAAAGTCTATAGAAATTACCTCCAAAGAATTGGCTGAAAGTAATGGCGAAGAACAGCCTACAAAAAACTGTTACCTAATTAGAAGTTCTATCCATCAGGGTAACAGTATATTTTCAAATCTCAAGAGGAAAGCAATGCACAGCTATGGTCGCTGCGAGTATTGTAATGACTGCTATTAAGCACCCATCAGCTTGAACATCAATGAATATTGACAGCATTCTTTATTCTAGAGATGAATTATTTTCTCAAAGCATGGAAGCTCGAGGTAATGTAGCGGTGGGTGATGAAAATGCCCAATACTTAATTGCTGAAGAACTGAGCAACGTCATTATGATCCGCAAAAAAGATTCAAAATAATAATAGAGAATATAATATATGGTCATATATACAATGACTTCGGCAAGGCTAATATGCCAAATCTGAAGAATTTGTTGAATGTCTGCATTACTTTGAATATGTGCGGTATTGTGATATGTAATAGAATTTCTGTAACCCTAATCAAAACAGATAATGGTATGGGTATTTTTGATTCACATTCTAGGGGACCAAATGGAAAACCTGCAGAAAATGGTACTACTTGTTTTGTTAGCATGCTAACCATAGATGAGTTATTTAAAGTACTTCACGCAAACTTACCATCATCCAGATCAGATAGTGGATATAACGGCCAATATCAATTTACAGTTGTATCGGTTGAAATAGAAAGTGAACTACAAGATACACTGAACGAGAATGCTACCGACAAACGAGATTCAAGTAGTGTGGATATTGCAGAGGCTAGTGTACCTTTCGCTAAGGTACTGACAAATGCCGAAAACGGGAATTGCATAGAAAACTTATGTATAGATCAGACTAATATTGAAGAGGAAAGAAACATTGGAGGGAAGGAATGTTGAAGAGGGCATGAATGTTGCGGAGACAACAAATACAGAAGGGGAACAAGTTGATCGATACGAGCTAAACTGCAATAATGAGCCTTTGAACGAAGGTGTAAAGAATGATGAAGTACATAATGAAAACGTAATCGCAAATATGTCGTGGTTATGGAAGCAGCTCCAGAAAGACTTTGCTAATCATGATAAATTATATTCATATAACTTTAATAATATAAAGTTAATTCACAGTTTCAGTTCAGGATTGCAAAAGTACTTCACTTTCAAATGTGACATGTGCGGAAAAACTGCTAAAATATACAGTGTGCCCAATGAGGAAAAAAATATGAATTTGAATGTTGCAGCAATATTAGCCTGTCAAACTGTTCGAATAGGTTTATCTCAGTCTGAAGAATTGAATAGTATATGTGGTATAAAAAGTATGTCATATGGTACTTGGCAAAAGTACCATATGGAAACTGTGTCTTACGTGAAAAAAGCAGCACAATGTTTACAGCTTAACGTTTTGAAGCAGAATAGAAACAATTCATGTATATTTTGTAATGGAATGGTACATGTAAGTCGGCTTTCGATCAAGTATAGAATTAATGCTTTTATTATAGAAAATATATACCAGAGTCTGCTCTGTCTTGTTCCGAACACTTGGATATTAATGGATTGATAGCACGCGTTCTATTAGAGGATTTGCGATTTTGCAAAAGGCCTTACTGCTTACCCGGTGATCAGTTACAACGCTTCTTATATGGTGTGCGTAACGCAACGAGAATTAATGAGTCTAACTTCAACGATGAACAAACTTTCACAGAAGGAGAGTTTAATGTTATCAGTCCTATAACTCGACAGGATTTTCAAGATTTGTATGCATATTTCACTGCTGTACTTGATGCTGTACCTGATGCTGTGCCTGATCATGTGCATAATTGAATAGTACAGCGCCATATAAGTAAAAGGACTTAATGATGTTTCTGTGTAAAGTTCGACAAGGACTAAGTGATGATTTCCTGAAAGTTATTTTTAAATATAGTAGTAGACAAAACAAGTAGTAGTAAGTCTTGTTATTTCTCTAGTAAGAAAATCATTAATGTTACGTTATATATTCAGATACATGTAACAGATTTTACGAATGAACTTTAAAATGCAGCTTCTGAAGTTCACAAAGCTATCGTCTATATTAATGGAACTTACGTGTATATTCATATACCTAGCAATTTTAGAGCACTGGGACAAACTGCCTAACTTGTAGCTCCAGATGGTTATATTTTGGATTTTCACGATCCTTACTTCTTTGACTCTCGCAATAATGACACCGCTATCCTGGCAAATAAATTTAAAAATAATGGTAATGGACTTCTACAATGGTTACAAAATAACGATATTGTTATTGTGGACCGAGGTTATCGAGATATTATACCACTTCTAGAAAATCTCGGCATCAATCACAAAATGTCATCACTTTTACATCCGGGTCAAGAGCAACTCAATACTCAAGACTCAAGAAGCAAATGACTCTAGATTAATCACTAAGAGAAGGTGGATCTTTAAAGCAAGGAATGGTCATTTAAAGTCTGTATTTAAATTCTTTGAAAAAGTAATATCCGTTAATCATGCAGTTAATATCGATGACTTTTACAGAATTGCTGGAACAATACTTAACGCATATCGCGATCGTGTACTGATGCACAAACCATAATACAAAAATTACGCGAACATACCGTTATCCAAAACAGAGTTGAAAATGAAAACGTACATCAAGAAACGCCAGGTGGATTCATCTAAATTTGCACCAAGTACCTCACTTCTCTCTTCTTCGATTACGGGAACTAACTGTGGGGATTTATCAGTTAAACCTGTATCAGAATATGTGTTTATTCTCGTTACAGGAATGCAACAAAGTACCAAATATGGATATCATATATTGTAAATAACTTGACTGAAGCGGCTAAATAACAGATAAAACAGAAATCGACAAACCAATATTAGGTTATTACTGCAATTGCAAAACTGGGGTACGGACAATTTAATCATGTGCACACGTTGCAAGTGTATTATGATATTTAGGTTACGCTCGCCACCAAGCTAATGTTAAGATCCAGACCGTAGCATGATTGTAAACATCAATGATGCAGGCCACAGAGAGCAGTAGATATGGATAACTGGTGTTAAAATATTTCACAATAAAGATGACTTTATCATTGTGTTGATTAATTTTGCCATAATTGGATAAATAGCATACTGATCTTGCCTTGATTGATTGGACAACATCTAAATCTTACCGTAATTGGCTAGACATCTTGATCATGCCTTAGGTAGCTGGACCAAATTATGTTCTTGCTTAATTATTTGGATATCGCATACATTATTGATGTATTAGCTAGCAGGTTACAGACAGACGAATACAGATGCACTTACACACATTTACACATGCATACTCAATATCGCACAAGTGAGATAGACAGACGTACACACACGCGCACAAACTCACACATATGCATACTCAATCACACAAGTACAGACACGCAAATACCGGCAAACACACAAACATACAGGCAACCACCACCTTAAGTTTATCCAGACTTTTCGCAGGTGTTACCATCGGGAACCAAGCACTACAGTTAGATTCAGTGATATTTCCAAATTTCGACTCAAGCTTGCCTCTCAAAATCTAAAGATTTTTAGACTTAGTGCCCATGAACACTTTTGATAATTTTTATAGAGGGGTTTGAAATTATGTTTTAACGCAAATACTATTAACATTAATAGAAAAAAAGTTATTCTCGATACAGTTTTTAAATTACAAATTGCAACATACAAATTCTGATTTTCAGTCGAATATAGGGTACAGCGGGGCATGCGTGGCTGGCAGGGTCACTTTGGCAGTCAAAATTTTATTATTTAATAAAAATATTTTTGAGTTTTTATTTTTATCACTAGATCTTTTTTGTAAACAACGCTTCTTTTTATGCATTTAAACTTAAAGAAATAAAACATTTTTTTAATATAAATTGAGGTTGAAATTCAGAGGTCCGTCTTGCTTGTACTTGCACGGCAAGTAGTTTCCAGTCGTTCGTTAAAGTTTTTAATTTATATTGATATATAATTATGAAAGCTGCATTAAAAAGCTTAACTCTCGAACTTTAATTTCATTTTTTTTCATTGCACGATTAAAGACAAAAAAAGTTATTATCAACTACAAAAAGAGTGCTTAGCGGGGCACGTCTGGCAGCTAAGGCGGGGCACGTTTGGCGTGAGGAGCACGGTGTTGCTGTGGACGCCGAATCAAAACAGTCATAACCTCTTTCGCGCATTTCGAAGCAGTGTCACTTCGCGAATATTAAGTCCTGATAATTATATATATAGACTTATCTAAATTATTAGTGTTAGTTTAATGGTTAGGAAATAAAAAAAATAAACAAATAAACTTTCTTGGACTTAAATACATCCACCAGACCGCGCCAAACGTGCCCCGCTGATCTGCCAATTTTACCTCCCTAATAGAATAGGCTTGGCAGTTTTCTTTTATAAGAGATAAAAAAATTCTGCTTGCAAAAAATTGCAAAAAATTGGGTTTAAACGTTACGGTATTCAATTCTTAAAGGAATAAAGAGTGCATGAATATTTAAAAGAAAGTTCATATCCATTTCCTCTTTTATTTATTCTATTTTAAACATTTTTTGCCAGTGGTGCCCCGCTCTCCACTACCCCTGAAAATAAGTCTAGATTACGTAAATAAAAATAATAAGTTAAAGATGTCGGCTGCAGAATGTCTATTTTTTGTTCATTGTTTTGAGGTTAATGAAAAAGTTCAAGAAGGAAACCAAGCGTGGCTATTATATAACAAGCTCCGCAATATTGTGCACATTGCATCCGTTCCGGTTAAAAAAAATCGCATTTATTTCAACTTGAGCAATTAATCACAAAATGGTAAGAGTTGTATATCTAGTTCGCCTAATTATAAGGCCCAAAATTCGTTCTAAAGTGCAAATGAAAGCTTATTATTTATACTTTTGATATCGATTTTATAAGATTTTCTACAGAATGTATTAGCCTTGCAATAAAAGTAAAGACGACTATGATTTTTCATATAATTTAAATAATGGGTTGTAACTCGGCCTCTAAGGCCTATTACCACTGACGTCGAGACACGATTCTCGTATTTTTCACCAAAAAATATGTCTAAAGTTTCAGCCAAATCCGTAACCCGATGGATGTTGACTCTCCTTGTTAGTGCAAGAATAACTATTTTAAGGGTGTAAGTATAAATTTATTTATTGACTAATAACTATATTAATTCAAGGTCAAAAACATTTCAAACACAAATTAAAGTAATCAAAGGTAATAAAGTTCATAATAACACGGAAAGAGTAGATTGCGATGGTGACTATAAGCAAATACTACATTGAAGCCACTAAACACCTACTTGAATAACGAATACCAGGTAATATTCATAAAGCTAATCGAAAATCGAATTAAACTTCTCCAAGTAACGATAATTTGTAAGGAAGTGAAAAGTGCGGCCTCTCGGTTCATAAATTGAATTTAAGAGCTGCCGAAAAGTTGCGAAATTGAGTACCGGCGTGTTTCGGCAAAGAGGCGAGAGAAAAGGGATCGCGATTCGCTGGAAACGAGTGGAATTATCGTTATTATCCCGCGTCCGCACTTCGAATTATCGTCAGATGAAATTGAATTTTGCTTTTCAAAAAAAAAAAATACGACTCGTGTGATCGTGTACTCGCCGTCTTCCTTATTTTTTCGAAAATTAATTCAATCATATAATAACAAAAAATATGGGTTGTGATAAAGAAAGCATTGGCACATTTTACATATTCCGTTCGCACTTTCCGCGCGTTTACCTTACGCGAAATTGCTTTTGCGAGATAAAACTTTAGAAAGCGTTTATTCGCAAAAAAGTTATTAAAGCCAAATGTTCTTTTTGTACAAGATCTAGAATAACGCGTTAAAGAACTTTACCTATGGGACTTTCTCAAATTTAATTATTTGTTCCAATATCCAAACCATAAAAACAATAAAAGCTTCTTTTTATAGGAATCTAAATATATTAATTTCTGAATTTCGGTATTACCAATATTGACTAGTTTCATAAATTGTTCACGCTCATACATGAATGCAAAGTTTACAAAGCGTGAGTTCAATATCTTCGGTAGAAAAAACGGCTGCCGAGTACGAAAGCAAAAGAGCAGGCGAACTTATTGAAATAAATGGACCTCACGCAGCCACACCATCGAAAACATATTCCCGCTCATCAACATGAAACAACCAGAACGAAAAAAATCCTCCCTCCAAATTACAAGTTATAATTCCGATATCGCGCAGTAAGTACCAGCTACTCAAAAGCGCACGCATTCAACGATCCTTTCTCGAAATCATTTTTTACCTCTCTCTTTCTCTCTCTCTCTCTCTCTCTCTCTCTCTCTCTCTCTCTCTCTCTCTTGCTTACTTGCGCGTGAAAGTCGACCTCGTGCGACTCTGAACGTCGATGCGCTGTAACTCAAACGACATACACCAAATGCGCACCTCGCACTATAATACACCTAAAATACACCGACGCGAATCGATGCGGTTCGCGGAAGTTAAGATACGAATCATTAAAGCTTTTCTTGCCGCACGTGTGTATACGCGTGTTTGTTTAATGATCGATCTTTACGATCCAGCATGGAATCTGTACTACTACGCGGAGTGTGGAGTCGCTACGCTTGAATAATTCAACTTTATATATTTGTTTTCTGCGGATACTTCTAGAGAGATTGTGGGTGGAGGGAAAATTTCGGTGCTCTGTTTCATCCTTCTGAACGTATTACTCGTGTATTAGAATTCTATAAAGGATACTTTTTGAAAATAGTTGTACAAATATTTCATATTTTGAACATTTTATATTTGTACAGTTTCAACAAAAATACGTTGGTAAAAATAGTTTTACCAAGTGACTTCAATTGGACTCGCGTAAAGCTCACCGATCGAGAGTAGAGCCGACCCTGCTTGGAACTACAGCTACATATACCACTTTTAATTACGTGATCATAGAATAGAGAGCTGTCACGTGACAAGAAAGAATTATTTGGGCACCCATACACTGAAAAAAGTTTTGTATAAAAGACGTACAGGCTAATACACCCGCAGCACCAAATGCACAAGCAACTCTTGTCTTTTGATTTGGGACGGCTGACGTACCAGTTTTGGATAGCTGACGAACTACTACCGCACAAGCGCTGCGCAAGTGAACTAATATAGCCGTTACATCGGTTTTCGATTCAAATGGTGCACGAAATTTTGAGACCATTGAATCGGCCGACAGTAGGATCAAATTGACAGATTGTTTATAAAAAATAATCAATAAAAATATGGATATATTTTGAAATCTTATAACTTTGATTCGCTGCATCAACTTTTTGTATGTACGCACATGTGCAATTCAATTTAACTAAATGTTTATATAATTTATACGAATCTAGTAAGTTAACCTCAATATTTATTTTAATGCAAAAAATTTTTTTTTAATCAGCGGCAGGTTATAACGATGAGAATTTTTTTTCTTTATTCCTATAATTTTAAAATTATTAAAATTAAAATAGTTATTTTTAAAAAACTGCTGCCTATTCATTGGTCCAATATGTAAGTAATATTAATGTAAATATAAATTAATTAAGAAAACCATAATATATAAAAATTATACAATTATCTTTAATTTTTATCAGAATTGTCTAAATAACAATAGGTCAAAACATTGAAATTATTAATACTGAGTTTATTAAAATCAATATCATGATACGCGTGTATTG
>UELU01075703.1:0-34803 GCA_900490025.1 Megastigmus dorsalis | reverse complement strand
AGAATATATTAAAAAAAATAGTAAATTAACTAATTTTGTTAATAAATTACTTACATTAATTACCAGTTATTATGATATTAATGACAATATTGAATTTATGGTATTAGGAGATGGTGCACCTTGAATTAAAAATATGACAAAATTTATTCAAGAATATTTTCCTAAAAATAAAGTACATTACACGATAGATAAATTTCATCTTACAAGTAGATTTAAAAAATTATATCCCTATCAAAGTAAAAACAAACAAAATAAAGAAACATATCATAAAGCGGTTGATTATTTTTTTTAATGCTAAATATGAAGAATTATTAGAATGCTTAGAAAATAGTGCTTCTTTTATAAAAGAAGCAAAAATGAAATTCTTAAAAGAGACAATTAGATTAATTAAAAATAATGAAAAAGGTGTCAGAAATCAAACATTATGAAATAATATTGGTTGTCATATTGAGGGTGATATATCACATTACTGTAAGGGTGTTTTGGTTAAAAAAGCAACTTATCATGAAAAAACTCTTAAAAATAAATTAAATACTAGTATGATGAATTTTAAAAATAAAATTAATTTATTTAATATTAATGAACCATTAGAAGAAAATAAAATTAATTATTCGGTTAATAATTTTGTAAATAATAATTTACAACCAAATTTATATTTTTATTAATTTTATCTAATAAATTAAATAACTTTAATAAACATGTATTTTTGTCGTGGATAAATTTTAAAAAAATAGAAAAATATATTGACATTAAAATTAAAAGTAATAAAATCTAAATAAGTAAGTGGTATTTTTATTCCACAGTTTCTGAGATATATATAAAACCCCAAAATAATACATACAACCTAAAAAAAATAATTGCTGAAAATTTATCTAATTTAAAAATAATTGTTTTTGATGCTATTTTTTTACTAGAAATTTTTGCACCTAAAGAAATTAATAAAATATATTTAAATTTCTCTGATTCTTGACCAAAAGTGCGACATGAAAAACGTCGGCTAACAAATAAAATATATTTAGATTTTTATCAAATTATTTTACAAGATAATGGTGAAATTCATTTTAAAACAGATAATGATCAATTATTTACTTATTCATTAGAATCATTTAAAGAAAATAATTGAAAAATTGTTGATTATACAACAAATTTATATCAGAGTCAGTATGCGAAAAATAATGTTCCAACTGAATATGAACGACGCTTTGTTAAACTTGGAAAAAATATTAATTATTTATATGCTCGGAAATAATTATATTAATTTTATTATTGCTGGCTCATAAAAGGAAAGTATAGATTTGTTCAATAGGTAACGAAAATTGATAGCTAATAGGTTCCGTAAAATTTTTATTAATTATTAAATTTTGATAATGATATGTTAAATATTCATCAACTAATTTAATTTTATTAATTGGGAATTTAATAATAATATCTTTTGTTTCAAAATAAGGAATTAATTCCGCTTTTTTTAGGTTTGTTTTAACACTATTAGCATAAGCGCGAATTAATCCGCCAGATCCTAATTTAATTCCCCCAAAATAACGAATAACTAAACACACAACATTAGTTAAATTATGATGAAGTAAAATTTCTAAAATTGGTTTACCAGCAGTATTAGTTGGTTCGCCATCATCACTTTTTCGAATAATATTTTGATTTTTCCCAATAATGTAGGCGTAACAGTTATGAGCAGCGTTTGGCTGTTGATTTGTTTTAATAAATTGAAGTGCATCATGTTCGGAAGTAACTTTTTGCAATAAACAAAGGAAGCGTGATTTTTTAATATTTATTTCATTAATAATTAATTTAGTTTCTTTTAGTTCTTGCAAGTTTTTCACCTTCCTTTTTATCTTTATTTTATCTTCATTATATTATCTTTTTTTCCTTTTTTTGATATAATTATTTTACAAAAAACCAAAATTAATAATTTACTATAATAAGAGGCAATAGGAGAAAAGGGAATGTGAATAAAATACGCAGTTGGTTGAGGAGAGTTTTTTGATAATGAGATTAAAAAACCGTATTTTAAACAATTGTTAAAGAACATTGATAGTGAATATCAAAATAAACTTTGTTACCCTGTAAAAACAGATATTTTTCGTTTGTTTACATTAATTGAGCCTAATGATATTAAAGTTGTTATTATTGGACAAGATCCATATCATGGCCCAGGCCAAGCAAATGGTTTAGCTTTTAGTGTTAATGATGGTATTAAAACTCCGCCAAGTTTAGTCAATATTTTTCATGAATTAAAAAAAGACTTAGGTGTTGATCATTATGCTAGTGGTAATTTAGACCATTGAGCTAAAAAAGGTGTTTTTCTATATAATACAATTGGAAGTGTTGTTGCCAAAACGCCTTTAAGTCATAAGGATATTGGTTGAACTAATTTTAGTCAAAATTTGATTATTTATTTAAATGAGATTCGTAATGATATTGTATATGTTTTATGAGGCAATTATGCAAAACAGTATGGTGAATATATTTTGAATAAAAGTAATATTATTAAGGGAGCGCACCCATCACCTTTTAGTTACAATTTATTTAAGAATCAACAATTTTTTGTAAAAATTAACGATTTACTTTTAAAAAATAAAAAAAACATAATTGATTGAAAAATGTAATGTATAATTGATATATGTAAAATATTGACAGGACAAGAGGATTTATTTTATTAATATAGATTGTGGGGATATTATGGGTCTACTAACATCATTTAGTGATATATCAAAAATCTTATATAGTAATAAAATGGCATATATTGCTAGTGGTGTTATTGGTGCTCTTTTTATTATTTATTGTATTTATAATGGTTTATATTATTTAATTAATCCTAAACGTTATCATGGTATTCGTTTTACAACGAAAAATATTGCGTATATTACAATGTTATCAGCAGTTTCAGCAACAGTTACTATTATTATTTCAATAACAGTACCAATTACGGTTTTTCCTCCTGTGCGGATTGCTTTTGAAGGTTTAATGGTTAAAATTAGTGGATTTATTTTTGGACCAATCGTTGGACTTTTATCGGGGGTTGTTACTGATTTAATTGTTATGTTATTTGTTCCTTCTTATCTCCATGTTGCTTATATTATTGTAATTGCTTCATATGGATTTTTATCAGGTTGTGTATCTTCAATTAATCGTGCCGTTGGTAAGCATAAATGAGTTTTATTTATGTTAACAAATATTTTTATTTTAATTTTTGGAACTTTTGCTGGAGTAATGACATGATATTCACCATTTGAAACCATTACATTATTTGCTGGATTGGAAGTTAGCAAAATTGTTTTAAGTTATATTATTGGTTTTGGCACAGGGGGAACTATTATCATTATATGAATTATTATGTTTGTTTATCGTCATTTTGATAAAACAAAAAAACGTTATTGAGATTTAGTTGCTATTATTATGCTTGCTGTTGTTAATGAATATTGAGTCACCACCTTGATATCCGCCTGGGGGGATATCGCCTTTTTAACGGTGTCACAGAATAAAAATGGTGGAACAGATGGTTATGGGGTAACTATGATTACGCGATTAGCAATGGCACCAATGAAAGTATTATTTAATTCGGCAATTATTTATATTACATATCGGGCTGTTTCCCCATTAATTCATAAAGATACTAATGCAAATTTACAATATTAAAATTTTGAAAAATAACTTTTATTAAAGTTATTTTTATTTATCTCTATATAATGATATTAGAAGTTATAGAATGGAGATAAAAATAATGAAAGTGAATTCACAAATTAAAAAATTGATTGATTTGGAATTAAAACGTCAACAAAATCATGTTGAATTGATTGCGTCAGAAAATTATGTTAGTGAGGCAATTTTAGCTATTACAGGCTCAATTTTAACTAATAAGTATGCTGAAGGATATCCATTTCACCGATATTATGGAGGATGTGAATATGTTGATCAAGTTGAACAATTAGCAATTGATAAGGTTAAGGAGTTATTTCAAGCTGAACATGCTAATGTTCAACCACATTCAGGTAGCCAAGCAAATGCTGCTGCTTATTATGCTTTGCTACAACCACGTGATACTATTTTAGCAATGGATTTAGCAGCAGGTGGTCACTTAACCCATGGTCATAATGTTAATTTTTCTGGTCGATTATATGATTTTCGTAGTTATCAAGTTGATCCTACAACCGAAATGTTAGATTATAATGCAATTGAAAAAATTGCAATTGAAGTAAAACCAAAATTAATTGTTGCTGGAGCCAGTGCCTATTCACGTGAGATTGATTTTAAAAAGTTCCGTGCAATTGCTGATAAAGTTGGAGCCTTATTAATGGTAGATATGGCTCATATTGCAGGATTAATTGCCGCTGGTTTACATCAATCCCCAATTCCATATGCTGATGTTGTTACTTCGACAACACATAAAACATTGCGTGGACCTCGTGGGGGTTTAATTTTATCAAAGCAAAAATGAGCAAAAAAAATTAATAGTGCTGTTTTCCCAGGTAATCAAGGTGGACCATTAGAACATGTTATTTCCGCAAAGGCACAATGTTTTTTAGAGGCATTGCAACCAGATTTTAAAACATATCAAGCAGAAATTATTAATAATGCAAAAGTCCTAGCAGAAACATTAAAAGCAAATAATCTGCGTTTAGTAGCTGATGGAACAGACAACCACTTATTAATGGTTGATGTTAAAAGTAGTTTAGGAATTTCGGGGCAAATGGCGGAAGAAATTCTACAAAAAATTGGTATTATTTGCAACAAAAATATGATTCCATTTGATAAAGAATCATCGATGGTTACTAGTGGGATTCGGTTAGGAACAGCAGCTATGACAACACGTGGTTTTGGGAGCAAAGAATTTAAACAAATTGGAGAAATAATTTATAATGTTTTAAAAGAACCAACTGAAAATAATATTGTTAAATATCAAGAAGAAGTAAAAAACTTATTAAGTGATTTTCCAATTTACTCAACTTGAAAATTACAAGAGTAATTAAATTTAGAAATAACAAGTTAAAATATTGATTATCCTATTATTTTTAGTTATAATATTATTGCTTTATACATTAGACCCTGGTACGGAATGATGTGAGGAGGCAGTGACATGAGACAAACAACTATCTTAAATTCAACTAAAGTTGAAAAAAAATGATATGTGATTGATGCTCAAGGTCTAGTTTTAGGACGTTTAGCAAGTAAAGTTGCAATGATCTTAAGAGGAAAAAATAAACCATCTTATACTCCACATGTTGATTGTGGTGATAATGTTATTATTCTTAATGCTGATAAAATTAATTTATCAGGAAATAAATTAAAGGGTAAAATGTATTATCATCATTCACAACATCCCGGGGGATTAAAACGAACAACAGCAAAGGATATGTTAGTAAAAAAACCAATTTATCCTGTTGAACACGCAATTAAAGGAATGTTACCAAAAAATAAATTAGGAAGTAAATTATTCCGTAATTTATTTGTTTATGCTGGTAATGAACATGCACATGAAGCACAACAACCAATTAAATTAGAATTAACTAATAAATAAAAGGAGAAAATATGGCAAAAAAACAAGAAGTTATATATCGTGGTACAGGAAGAAGAAAATCTTCTATTGCCCAAGTTGTATTGACTCCTGGTAAAGGGAATGTTGTTGTGAATGGGAAACCAGCATTAGAGTTTTTCCCATATGCAACATTAGTGCAAGATTTGGAACAACCTTTAGAGATTACTGGTTCAAAATCAGAATTTGATATTCGTGTTAAAGTATCTGGTGGTGGTTTTACCGGACAAGCTGGCGCAACAAGATTAGGAATTGCAAGAGCCCTAGTTGAAGCGTCACAAGATTATAAAACTTTATTGAGACATGCTGGCATTCTAACTCGTGATGCTCGTATTAAAGAACGAAAAAAATATGGGTTACATGGGGCTAGAAGAGCACCGCAATATTCAAAAAGATAGATTTCAAAAAAGTACATTTTGCTTTGCAATGTACTTTTTTAATTTGTTTAGTTTAATTTGTTATCTAATATAAGTTTAGTATAATTATTATGTAGATAAGAGGGTGAACAAATGACATTGACAGAATTTACAATTCAGGGTGATAAATATAATAATAAGAATTTATTGTTAAATTTGTATTTTTTAACAAATCCAAAAAGTAAATTTACTGATGATGATGTTAAAAACCTTCGGTTAAAAAATATTACAACAGTTCAAGGACTAGATACTTTTTTAAAGCATAATATTTGTATTGCTGATTTTTTTGTTTGTTTAATTAATGATCAGGCAAAAATTAAAAAAAATAAAAAAGGATCAGAAAAGAAGCTTTATGATATTTTAATTCGTTTTAAATCAATTACCTTGCTAGATCAAATGTTCGATTCAAACTTATCGTTAACAATTTTAGGCGATATTGATCCGGAAATTGGCATTGTTAATGTTAAAAATATTTTTTTAACAGCGATGGAGAAGAGAAAACAAGAATTTGAAACGTTAGCTACTGGAGTAGTGCTTGAAATTGCTGATAATTTTCGGATTGATGAAGCAAAATTACGAACTATTTTTGATTCAAATGTTATGGCAAATATGAAATTTTTGACTTCATCTTTTGCTGAAGAAAAAGAACGATGGTTACAATATTTACGCTTTCAAGAACAAAACTTAGAATATAAGCGTCATAATTCTTGTTTATATTTAAACCGGAAATTAACAGAATATATTAAAATTCCAAAAACAGTTCCAATTGGTGAAAAATTTCATGATGTAAGATTTTTATCCCATAATTTTTGATATGTTGATAAAAAAACTTTTACTAATAAAAATTTAACAATTAGTCATTTATTTGAAGAAATAATTATTGTAAAATTAGAGCTATTGTTGGATAATTTAGATAAATATTCAATATTAAAGAAATTAAACAATTTAAGTCTTGCTAATTTACAAATTAATCGTACATATCAAAAAGATGTTCCATTAACACTATTTTCTTTTAATTTTAGTGAAAGTTATGTTCAAGATGGAGCAGATATTTATGATTTAGGGATTAATATTTCTGAAACAAAAATGCAGCAAAAAGATATCTATGATTTTAAAAAAGAATTAATCAAAATATATATGCTTGAAAATAATATTATGCAAGAAAGTGATATTGACCATGAAACAATTAAAGTAACTATTAATCAATTAGAGCAGTATCAAATTGTTAATTGCTTTTATGAAATAAAAAATGAAGATGAAATATCATTTAATGAATTAAATAAAATGATACCTTCTTATGGTTATTTAACTTATATTGGAAAAGGGGACTCAACTTTACTTCGACGTAGTAATGTTATTTTAGATAAAATTAGCAAAAATGATGTTGCAAATCCTTATTTAATTAATTATATCTTTAATATTGAAGATATTAAATTAAAGACACAATCTAACTTAATTATGGAAGAAGAATTAATTTTTGCTTCAAATAATTTAAATGGAAATCAGCAGAAAGCAATAACAAAAGCCTTAAACTCACAAGATATTTTTTTGCTGCAAGGTCCACCAGGGACAGGGAAAACTGAATTTATTGCTGAATTAGTTTATCAATATGCTAAATTAGGAAAGAAAGTTTTAATTTCTTCACAAAATCATACTGCAATTGACAATGTTTTAACAAGATTATTTAAAACACCTTTATTGATTCCTTTACGCTTAACAAGTGATGAAGTTCGTAAAAAAAATCGTTTTAATGATTTTAATCCAGATAAATTAATTTTTAATAATTATCGTTTTATTTATGCTCATTTATCACGACAATATTTAACAAAATGAGATGGAATTGGAAGTGATTATGAAAATCAAAAATATGAACTACAAAAATTAAAAGCAAATGCTAAAATGTTAGAAAAAGAAATTAATGATTACAATCATTATACTCAAAAGTTAAATACATTAGTTACTAAGCGGGAAACAATCATTAATCAAAAATTGCAATATTTAGATGATAATCGAAAATTAACAATTGATATTAATAATATTCGTAATCTATTAGATTTCTTAGTTAATATTAATTGAGCTGGAATAGTTACTTCAACTCCGGATCTTGTCCGATTATTTAATAAACATTTTGGGGAGTTGTTGCAAAAAAAAAATGGATTTCAAATTGATGATTCATATTCATTAACAGAAACATACAAAAAACTATTAACAATTACTACTGATAATAGGTTGTTAAAGGATAAGGAGATAGAATTAGCAACATTAAAACAAGTTAGTCAAGATTTACGTGATGATGATTGAATGGAACAATTAACTGCTGTTCAAAATGAAATTTTAGAATTAAAGAATCAAGTTACATTAAAACAAGAAAATATTGTGTTTCAAAAGGAGCAAGAAGCATTTAAAAATGACCTTGAACAATTATTACAGCAATATGAAGAACAAAGTGTTATTAATCAAAACAAAATTAGTGAAATTAATGAAGATAAATATGAGCAAGAAATTTCTTATTTAGAAATTGAAATTGGAACATTAAATCATAAAATTAATGCTCTAAAAGTTGAAGTTGAAAACATTGTTAATAGTATTAATACAATTTTTAATTTAAATTTAGTAGTAAAAGATATTAGTGGAACAATTAATGAAATTGATAAAGAAATTAATAAAATTGAACAGGACCTTAATTTTGTTCTCCAAGAAAAAGCAACAAAGTTTAATTTTGTAAATAATATGATTACCTTTTTAAATAAAAATTATCAGATATCAGATTTTTTAACACAAGAGAATATTGAAACTAATCATTTCACACCGGCGATGGAACGAGATACAATTAATTATGCTAATCAATTTTTACAAGAAAGTGTCAATGTTGTTGCAATGACTGCGACTTCAAACCAATCATATGCACAAAGTAAAAATAAAGTTTTACGGGATTATAATATTTCTGATATTGATATTAAAAAATTTGCTTTTGATGTTGTTATTATTGATGAAGTAAGTAAGTTAACACCAATGGAAATTTTTATGCCATTAGTATATGGTAAAACTGTTATTTTAGTTGGTGATTATCGGCAATTGCCACCACTTATGCCATATCAAGAAGAAGATGTTGCGTTAATTAATGAAATTTATGACCAAAATTATAGTTATAATGATTTTTTAGAATTAGTAACTAATTCATTATTTAAAAAAATTATCTCAAAATGTGATGATTCAGTAAAAGAAATTCTAATTAATCAATATCGTAGTCATGAAGATATTATGCGAATTGTAAATGTTTTTTATGAAAATCAGTTGCAGTTAGGTGATAAAACTAATCAAAATAATGAAAAACAACATTATATTACTGTTGAAAATAAAGATGGTCTAAAAATTTTTGATAATAATAAAGCAATTTATTGAATTGATTCATCAAAAGATAAAACTAATATGAATTTTGTTTATGAACAAGGTGAAAGTGGTAGTACGAGTCTTTTTAATTGATTAGAAGTTGATTTAACAATAAAAACATTAGAATTAATTGAAGCAGGATATAATAATTTAACAGTTAAATTAAAAAAACAACCTAAAGTTGCAGTTATTAGTTTTTATAGTCTACATGTTAAAAAATTACGAAGAGCTATTAAAAGTTTAAAATTTAAAAATATTAAAGTAGAAGTTTCAACAGTTGATGATTATCAAGGACGAGAAACCGAAATTGTTATTGTTAATACAGTTCGCAATCCTCGTAAGCAATTAAATGCTAATAAAGAATTTATTAAGAAATACGAACGGTTAAATGTTGCATTTTCAAGAGCAAAAAATATGTTAATTATTATTGGAGCAGTTAGTTTTTTTACTAATATTGATGTTGAAATTCCAACAATTGCTAATCCAAATATTACAAAAACAATTAAAGCATATTATAAAATTTTACGAATTATTGATAGTTATGGTCTTGTTTGAAGTGCAAAAGATTTATTATAATAAGAATTCGAGGTAAAAACATGAAATTAGGAATGGTAAAAGTTTATAAAAATTGGAAAAAATTAAAAACAATAGTTAGCTATCAAACACCAAAAAAACTAGCTTTTTTTCAGTATGTAATTTTAAATGCTATTACTAATTACCCTAATAAAGAAAAAACATTAGCTGATATTTTACAGAATGAATTACAAATTTTTAATTTTAAAATTTATGCAGAATGTCTAAAGGACTTAATTGAAAAAGAAAATATTATTGAAATTAATAAGCAAACATCATTAAATTATTTAGCAAATAGTTCTGCTGAACAGGATTGAATTGATCGACCAATTGGAATTTTTTACATTTCAAAAGAAGCGTTAACGGCATTAGAACAGGGCTATTTATTAAGTAAAAATAGTAATCGTGAAGCAGTTATTAATTTTGATTTTAATATTTTTTCGGGCGAAAAATATATAAATAATGAACAATTATCTTTATTAGAAAAAAATAGCAATGATTTAATTATTGTTCCAGAACAAGAACCAATTATTAATGGCGAAGATTTATTTCATTTGTTAGAAAAGTACAAGTTAAATATTAATAAAAATAATATTTTTAATGCTGATACCACATTTACTTCAATTCGCACTAATAAGAGGCAAGAAATCTACTATAATATTAATCAAATTAACAATTTATTGATTGAGGCTTATGAAGAAAAAGAAGTTATATTGTCCCTAACCACTTTTAAAGATATTAAAATTCAAATTATTAATGACCACCAATTGCAACAAATTATTGAAGATAATGTTAATTTAAAAACAAAAATTGTTGATTATTTTTTAACCGAAATGGCTAAAACTTTAAGGGATAATTTTAATTTAAATCTTCAAAAAGTAGCAACAAATATATTAGAAAGTGATTATCAACAAGATCCGCGTTATATTACTTCTACATTAATAAATCCGAGAATTATAATTATTAATGCAGCAAGTGTTAAACCAAAAGCAGTCTTAGATAATAAATATTATTATGATAATAATATTAGTTGTATTATTTTTGTTAATGCTGAGCAGACAACTACAATGCATGATTTAACTGGTTCAATTCCAATTTTTTATTTAACTAGTGCGATTTTAACAATTAATGATAATTTTTTAACTTTATTCATCAATGATAAAAATGAGACTGAACTTTACATATTACAACCAACAGAACTTATTATGCTAAACCGTAATATTATAACAGCACAAAAATTTCTTCCGAAGTATAGTCAGATGTTATTTAATAAAATTTTAGAGGAATTAAAAAATTTAATAAATCGTCAACAGGCAAATATTTATGAAATAATTCATAATAATCAAATTGAAAATGTTTTTATTTACTGTTATTTAATTGATATTTTAAATAATAATGAAGAAACTTTTGATAATATATTGAAAAGTATGACCATAAATGATTTTAATAATAAAATTAATGTTTTATATCAATCTGAACAAATTTTAAGTAATTTAAATTTAAAACCAAATTATTTTAATAAAATGCATAAAACTTTAATTGCCCTTATGAAACAACAAGCAAAATTGCAAAAAAATATTATTAAAGCTTATCAAGTGTTAACTAATAATACTTTATTATCAAATAAAGAAGTTTTAAATATGTTGCAAGAACTTTATGACAAAAACGATGTTTCTTTAAACCAATTATTAGCATTAACTAAGATTGCAGATTCATCAATTATTGAAAAAATTTGAAATCAAAATCTTTTTGCAATTTTGGATAAATTTCTTTTTGCAATCAATAATAATGATTTACATCGTGAATTATTTGATGCAATAACAACTACAACTTTAGAAAAAAATAGTACTTTATTAATTAATTTATATAGTTATGCTGAAAAATATATTAAGTATTGTAAAGAAATGAAAAAGCGAGAAACAAGTGAATTACAACGGCATTGACAAGAAATATGAGATAAAGTTGAGATTATTAAAGAACGTTGCAAGAATATTAACAATAGTAATGAATTAATAATTCAATTACTTTATTCTTTGTCACAATTAGAAATAAAATATAAGGCAATTAAATTTAAAAATATGTTTAATTCTGAAAGCAAATTTCAGGAATATCTTAATTTATGTTCTTTTAATAAGGCAGCATTATATTTAATAAATTTAATGGAAAAAAAAATTACTCCACTTTTAAAAACAAAACATCAATTTGTACAACATATTAATGAAAAATTATTTGTTTTAAAAGATGTGTTTGATAAAAATAAATATAAACAAATTATGCAACTTTATCAAGAATTAACATTATATTTATATTGTGAGAAAGCAAGAAATGAACACAATGATAATAAAAATCGAGATGCTTTAAAAAAAATAAAACTTGAATTAGAAGAGGTGTTAATATAAATGAGTATGAGTGTTGAACAAGTAATGTATAATTACCAAAAAAAGATTGAACGATTAAATTTAAATATTAATTTTGTTAAAGATAATTTAAAATTATTATTACAACAATTACAAGAAATTGATGCTAGTGGGTTAAATTGTCAACAAATTGAAAAATATTTAGTTAAGTTAGATCAAATTTTAACTGATTTAGAGGATAACCCGTTAGTTAAAGAATTTAGTAAAGTTGAACATGTTGAATTAGAATTGGCAAAAAGAGTTAATTTTTTCTTGGAACAAAAAACCCTTCGTTTAGCAGAAATTCAACAAAAAATTGAAGTTTTGAAAATAAAAGTAATTGAAGATGAAACAAAACAACGGTTATCTAATTTAAAAAACCGAGTTAATTTAAATTATCAACAATTAGAACATGAATTAATAGCAATGTTTGATGATAATAAATCAAAAGCTTTTATTATGAATTTTTTTAAAACAAATAAGAATTATTTCAGTAATTTAAACCCAGAGGCTATTTCTGACCTTGTTCAAACAGAAGTTAAAAATTATCATACTTCAACTGATTTTTTGAAAAAACAATATCTTAGTAGTTTTAAAAAACAAATTAGTGATGATAAATTTGTTAATACAGAATTAGCTCCAGCATTAGAAGAATTTGCCCAAATGCCAGCAGCTGATACTACTGTTTTAAACGCAAAAGCTTTAGCATTACAAAATCAAATTATTAATAAACAATTAGATGAATCAGCGCGGAAACATGCTATTACATCAATTTTACAAGCAATTCAAAAACGTGGTTTTATTGTTGATAGTAATGATATTCGTATTACGAAAGAAAATGAAGATAGTTTAGTTATTGTTTACGCAAAAAAAGTAACCGGAGAAGAGGCAATTTTTAAAGTATATTTAGATGGGCGCTTTACATATAAATTCGAAGGTTATGAAGGTCATGCACATGATATAGATGAACAACCGTTTATTAACGATTTATCAATGTATGATGTTTCTTTATCAAAAGAAATGAAAAAATCTTATTTAAATCCTGATAAAATTATGAATCAAGCAAAGATTCAAATTGATAGTAAATCAAAAAAGAAATAATTAACATTTTTAGGTTAAAAAACATTATAATTAAAGAAATAGTTAGAGGTGACTATAAATGAGTGTAAAAAGTAATTTAGATAAGTTAAAAAATCAAATTGGAATTAAACGATGTGTTATTCTTGAAGGCAATGTTAATGATATTTATCAAACAAATAGTGGTTATGTTGGTTTAAAAAATCGATTATTTGGATTATTAAGAGAAAAAGGCTTTAATGATATTTTTATGTGAGACCGGATTGATGGTCTAAGCGGAGGAAATCTGAAAAATTTAACATTAACAGTAGAAACACAACAAAAGAGTAAAGAAGGTGAAGCATATGATTTTGGTCAAGAAGTAATTAAAAATGCAAATGAAGAAAAGAATGGTCCAACGGGACAATTTCCAACTTTAGCAGAATTTTTTACCATTGTTCGTCGTAATATGTTAGTTGCAAGTTCTAAAAAAGTTGCTTTTATTGCTGACTTTTCTGATTATTTATTTTCTAATGAACAGACCTTAAGTGAAGAAGAACGTGTTAATTTAATTTCATTAAGTAAAGCTTTTCGAGATAAAAAATTTGATCAATCAGAAATAATTGATTTTGATACAGCTATTATTTTTATCACTAATAGTGTTGGAAAATTGCCAACATCATTTTATTTGCATAATCCAGATGTAACAACAATTACTTTAACAAAACCAAATCGTGAAGAACGAGAAAAGTTCATTTTAACTAATAAGAATTTTTTTAAAATTACCGAAGATTTAAATACTGATATTTTAAAATTACAAGATATTTATGATACGATGGAAGGATGAACTTTGAAAGAAGTTTATCAATTAATTAAGTTTTCAAACAATATTTCAGAACGCTTACCATTTGAAAAATTATTAAATTCTTATCAATACGGTGATAAAGTTTCACCATGAGAAGAAATGAATTATGAAAAATTAGCAACTATTGAAAAAGAATTAAAAAAACGAGTTATTGGGCAAGATCATGCCATTGAAAAAGTGAAGAATGTTGTTTATAAAGCTTTTACTGGATTATCAGGTGTTCAATATTCATCAAAACGAACAAAACCAAAAGGTACATTGTTTTTTGTTGGACCAACTGGAGTAGGAAAAACTGAATTAGCAAAAGCATTGGCCAAATTTTTATTTGGTGATGAAAAAAATTGTATTCGGTTTGATATGTCGGAATATAACCAAGAAGCAAGTGATCAAAAATTAATTGGTGCACCACCTGGTTATGTTGGTTATGAAGAAGGTGGACAATTAACAAATGCAATTAAAGAAAAGCCATTTAGTGTACTTTTATTTGATGAAATTGAAAAAGCCCATCCGCGAATTTTAGATAAATTTTTACAAATTTTAGAAGATGGTCGTTTAACTGATAATAAAGGTCAAACTGTTACTTTTTCTGATTCGTTTATTATTTTTACTTCAAATATTGGTGCAAGTGAAGTTGATGATAATTTATCATTTTTAGAAATTGAAAAGCAATTTATTCAAAAAGTATCTGATCATTTTCGAACTGAATTAAAACGACCAGAATTATTAGGGCGAATTGGAAATAATATTATTCCGTTTAATTTTATTAAGGATATTAATTTTAAAGCAAAATTAATTACACAAAAATTACAGCCCATTCAAACAGCTGTTTGAGAAAAATATAAGATTAAATTAGAATTTATGGATTTACCACAAATTTTACCAATTATTATTCAGGATGCTGATGATAAAAAAGGTGGTCGTGATTTGTTAAATAGTATTGAAAAGCATGTCGTTGATGGATTGAGTTCATTTATTTTTGCAAATCAAACTAAATTTAAAGCTGGAGAAACAATATTAGCACAAGCAAATGGCCATCAAATTGAATATTGTTTTAAATAAAAAATGAGTAATTTAATTAATTTTAATCGTTTTGTTTCTTTTACAACCATTGAAGGGCCTGGAAAACGATTCGCATTATGAATGCAAGGCTGTATTATTAATTGCAAAGGATGTAGTAATCAGGAAATGATTCCTCTCATTAATCGGAATGTAATGGAAGTCAGTGACCTTTTTAAGGCGATTAGAGACGCTAAAGAGCGCTTTCAAATTGAGGGGATTACCATTTTAGGGGGAGAACCATTTATTCAACCACGAGCGCTCTTAGAACTAGTCACTTTATGTCAAACAAATAATTTAACAGTAATTGTTTTTTCTGGTTTTTTATATGAACTATTGCTAGAAAAGCATCCAGCAATTTTATCTAAAATTGATATATTAATTGATGGACCATTTATTATTGAAAAGTTAGATAAAAAACGACGATTAATTGGCTCTACAAACCAGCGTGTGATTAAACTAAGCAATGTTTATCAGAATAATGATTATTTTGAACAAAATATTATTGAAGCAGAATTTACTGTAACTAAAAATAATAGTATGATTATTAATGGAGATGGAGCTCATCTCATTAATAATGAAGAAAAAATAAGAAAAGAGGAGGCCATAAAAATGGGAGCATTTAAATTAGATGGGGATGTATTTTCACATTTTACCCAAGATATTATTAAAGTTGGTGATAAGTTAGAATTTAAAGGAACTAATGCTGATATGAGTGATTTTCACCTTAGTGATGTTAAAACACAATATAAAGTTATATCGGTAATTCCAAGTATTGATACAAGTGTTTGTTATACTCAAACTGTTAAATTTAACAAAAATATGAAAGATTATCCTAATGCACGATTAATCACAGTCTCACGTGATTTACCATTTGCGCAAGAAAGATGTTGTGAATCTTTTAGAGATGAAGCACATTTTTTAGTGTCAGATTATAATTATCGTGATTTTGGGACAAAGACAGGATTAGTTTTTACTGCTTTGCAAATTTTGCCACGAGCAGTTCTTATCTTAAACCAAGATAATATTGTAGAATATCTTGAAATTGTTAATCCAATTGGAAATGAACCAAATTATCAAGCTATTTATGATTTTTTAGATAGTAGAAAATAAAAAAAGTATTTATAAGCAAAATACTTTTTTTATTTTAAAATTAACATTTGTTGAATTTCTGCCAAATCACGTAGTTTTTCTTTATCAATATTAATCTTAAAGTTATATCCTTCATCTTTTTGATATTTTGGAATAATATGAAGATGATAATGAAAAACCTTTTGAAAAGCTTCACTTTTTTCATTGCTAACATAATTAATTCCAACAGGTTTTAATGTTTGATACATTTTCTGGGCAATTATTTTTCCAATTTTAGCAACTTCTGTTAAGTACTCATCATCAGTAACACTATAATATTCAAAGTGCTTTTTTGGAATAACTAAGGTATGACCATCACTATTGGGGAATGCATCTAAAAAAGCATAAACTAAGTTATTTTCATAAATTTTTTTACTTGGTATTTTTTGGACAATAATTTCACAAAAAATACAATTGTTTTCATTCATATTAATTTCAGCTCCTTATGTAATTAATTATAGCAAATAACTACTATCGTTGATTAATTAAGTTATTTTTAATATAAAAAAAGAAGATTTTTTAATCTTCTTTAATAATATATGATCCGATTGCATCATACAAAGTTTGTGAATAAACATTTTCTGGATTATTGGCAAAGGCTAAGGAATATAATCTTGTTTTTGCTGCTGTTTGTAAATTTTGTTGTTGTGCAAAAGTATATTCAATTCATTTTAGGATTTGACCTTTAATATTTTTTGTAATGTCAACTGGTGTTCCATCTTCATTATAAAGAGCTTCACCATTTTCATTGTATGTTCCTAAATAACCTTTTTCATTATATAATCATAATAATGAACGCTTAATACCACCTTGTTGTGCTAATCAAGCTTGGTCTAAATCAGTTGGTGTTCCTCCTGATCCGTATCAAGTTAATGATAATTCTTTATTGTTTTTATTATCATTTTTATAATTAATATTCATATTTTTCATTAAATCAACAGCATAAATTGGTAATACTAAGACAACTGACCCGTATCTTTTATTTGTATCTAAGAATTGGTAACTTGAAGGGTCTGTTCCTTCACCTGATTTTATAATACCTGGTGTTTCTGTATCAATAATTTTTTGTTTATATGCATCAGCATTGTTTAAAGTTGTAAAAATATCATTTGGGTTTTTATTTTTATCAATTCCAACAAATCCTTTAAAACCACTAATCCCAAAAATTGGATCAATTCCATCTTTAATCATATTATTAAAGATTTTACTTTGGTTTTTCTCATTAAACATGTTTTTAAGTTTTTTTATTAAAATATCCTGATTATTAGTTAAATCAGAATTTAATTGTTCAACATCTGCTAATGGTCCTTTATCTGTATCTTTATTATTAAATAATTTGTCTAATTCTTCTTTATCTAGTTTTAATTCTCACACCATTTTAACATATGATTTTCATCGTGCTCCACTAATGGTATATCATGATTGAATAGCATTAAATAATGCACTATTTCGATTTAGATAAATTGAACTATTATCTCCGCTACCATAGCGCTTAATCTCGTTTTGGTGTAAGTATGTTGCAGTAATAATTTTATCAATAACTGCTGGTACTTCAACATGTGTATAATAATCTTTAAACCGAACTTTTAATGCAACTTTTTTTTCATTTTCTGACATTGTATTAAAGTCAGTATAATTAGCTCCAGCACTTTTACTTTTAATTTCGAAATTAGCTTCTCCTTGCTCTTTTCTTGATTTCATATAATTTGGTTTATCTGTTCCTTTTCAGAAATATGATTGAGTACCGCCAACATATCAACCTTCTGATTGATAATTAGGTGCATATCCTTGTCCTGCAATTGTTGTTTCTAAAGGTGTTGAATTAGAAATTCCAGTAAAGTATTTTGTACTTAAATTATCAAGTGCAACTTGCTCAACAAAGTTAATAAATTGTTTTATTAATAATGAATCAGGTTGGTTAACGTCAATTGTTACTCCGGTATAACGTGCTCTTGTTGCTTCTTCTGAAGCATAGAAAAATTTTGAAATATTAGTATCTAATAATCTTACAGCCATTTCTTTTAGGGCTGCTTTAGTGAAAATGTCATTAAATGAATATTTGACAACATTTGATTCATTTTCTGAATTAATTTGTGCAATAATTCAACGTTTAACTTCATCAGCAATTGCGGGGTCGGTAAATCTTTCAAAATCTTTTTTTGCACATGCATAAAGACTTGTGCCAGTAGAAGAAAGAATAGACATTGCTCCTAAAATACTTAGTAGTTTTTTCATTATCGTCTACCTCCTATTTTATAAAAATATTTTATTGAATCTGTTATTACAGGAGGGAATTGATACACTCATAATGGAGTTTCTGCAAAATCAGTTGATTTTTTGTAATTTAAACCAATTTCTTCATGTCATACTTTTGCGTTACTAATTTTTTCAACAATAGTTTTTGGATCAATCTTAGCAGCGGGTCCTCCCATTTTATATCCTTCAATTGTTTTATTTTCTGTTTCAAAACTACTGTATAAACGTTGAACAGCACCTCCTGATAAATTAGTTGACATTGCATTAATAATTGAAATAAATCAATCATGATTTGTCTCATGTTTTTCTAAATCTTTAAAAGTAAGAAAGTTTTTCAATCATTCTTGAGGGACAGCACCATTTGTTAAGATTTTATTATTAAAATTATTAAAAAAGTCATAAATTCAAAATCATCATGTTTTATCATCAGTTGAACCAGAACCAGAACTTAATGTAGCATATTTTTTAACTTCATTTAAAACATTAAATTTTAGTTTACTGTTATTATTGCTATTTACTAAACTACGATTTACTAAATATCATAAGTATTGAGCATTACTAAATTGTGTATTCATCTTTTGTTTTGCTTTGTCAACTGTCATGATTTTTGATTTATCTGTTAATGAACTATAAAAATTACTTGAATAATTTAAACTTTTAAATTGTCAATTGCTATCATAAGCGTCGTATGATGTTGGGTCAGCATCCTTTAGATATTCGTGGCCATCAATATGAACTAAGTTTAAACCATTTGTATCAAAGAAACTAATAACAATATCATTAGTAGTACCAATTTTTCAGGCAGCACTAATTGGATTGGTTGGATTTTTACGATTAATTTTACTTACCGCACCATTTATATCACCAGGCGCAGTTTCACCAGGTGCATTAATGCTATTATATACACTTGATTTTAAAATATTTGATTTAACAGCATCAGCTTGTGTACTTAAAGTTAATAAATCTGATGATGAAGTAACTGTACCTTCACTGTTAGTAGTAAAGTCTTCTCAACTTTTAGCTGAGGATAAAGTTCCTAAATCTTTATTAATTTGTGTTTTTGTTGTTTCATCAAAACTATCTGCTGTAAAACCAGTATCAGTTGGTGTTGCTTCGGATTTAAAAGCATATGTTATTTTTGAAATTGCTAAAGGTTTTTCATTTTGGAATCATTTTTCAATTATATATTTTTGAAATAATGATAGTTGCCCAACATCATATGTTTCACTTAATTCAGGAGTACCAACTGATGTTTTAGATGAATTTTTAAAAATAGGTGTTGCAACTGGTGGATGCTTACTTAAATATTCCGTAATTTTATAATTAAAAGTTCCTAAATCTGTTGCAATTGTATTAATACGAGTATTAATTTCAGCGATTGTTAAGTTTGATAGATTATCAATAAATTCTTTTTCATCTTCATTTCAACTAAAAGCTAATGCCAATTGAGTACGTAAATTTTGATTGTCAGTATTTCAATCGTCTGCTTTATTTCCGTTTTTAAGGAAACTAGCAAAATCCCCTAAAATTATAACTGCGCTTTCAGTGTTATTTTGTCTGTATACACGCATATTGTTATTTAATAAAACATTAGTTAACATTTGTGTTGCACTAATTCCGCCATCAGCACCAGTTGTCATAATGGCAGCTTTATAATTTTGTTCTTCAATTTCATATTTTTTGTTGCCACTAGCACCGCTGATATCTTTATAGTTTGAATCTAAAAAATCATGATATTTTTTTTCTCAATTTTTTTTATCACTGTCTTTAAAACTTTGTTTCTTTCTCTCAACAGTATTATTTGTATTTGTGATTAGTAATTGTCATTGTGTTTTTAAAATGTCTTTTAAATTTTTATAATCAGCAATATCACCGATTGTAGTTTCTTTTGATACAAAAAATTTATCAGGGTTCGCTAAAATTGCAACGCTTAAAATTTGCATTAATTGAACTGACATTTTGATTCTTGTTGCGCCATCTCATTGGGTTGGATCATTTGTTCATTTTCCATTTCCGGCATCTACAAATGGATTTTCTAAGACACTTCAAATATCAGGAGAAGTGATTTTTTTACCACCAAAAATTCCTGGAATTCATGCCCAAATGCTATCACCATTTTCATTTTTATGTTGATTATTTTTTTCTTTAGTACTACAAGCCGCCGTTCCAAATGCGGTTGCGCCCACTAATATCATACTGCTTAGTGATGATAAAAGTTTTTTCATTTTAGTTCATCCTTCCTCTTGACTTTTTATTTTTGTACTTTTTGATAAAAAATACTAACTACATTCTATTAAAAAAATATAATAAAGTCTACTTTTATTGTACAATAAAAGTAGACTTTATTAATTAAAAAATAAAGATAATTTCACTTCGGGACTAATATAATACATATTTTCAAAGGAGGGGCTAAAGTGAAAAAAATTGAAATCAAAGATTTATTTGTTTCTGCTGATAATGATATTATTTTAAATGGTTTAAATTTAACTGTTAATGTTAATGAAATTCATGCTTTAATGGGGCCTAATGGAAATGGAAAATCAACTTTATTATCAACAATTATGGGGCATCCTAGTTATACTGTTGAAAGTGGGGATATTTTAATTGATGGGGAAAGTATTTTAAACAAAACGGTTGATGAACGAAGTAAAATGGGAATATTTTTTGCAATGCAATCACCAGTTGAAATTTCTGGAGTTTTAAATTTAGATTTTTTAAAAGCAATTATTAATGCTCATCGTGATTCACCAATTAAATTACCAAAATTATACCAAGATATTAACCGTAATATTAAAAATTTAAAAATTGATGATAGTATGATTCGTCGTTATTTAAATACTGGTTTTTCAGGGGGAGAAAAGAAAAAAAATGAGATTTTACAGTTAAATTTATTAAGCCCATCTTTAGCTTTAATTGATGAAATTGATTCAGGTTTAGATGTTGATGCTTTAAATGTTGTTAGTACTGAGTTAAATAAAATGCGAAATAAGCATTTTGCTGCAATTATTGTGTCCCATTATGATCGCTTTTTTAATTTAGTGCAACCAACACATGCTCATGTTATTGTTAAGGGTAAAATTGTTAAAAGTGGAGATTATAATTTAGTTAAAAAAATTAACGAAGAGGGATACGAATGATTATTACAAGAATTAGATTTAACAGTAGAAAATAAACAAAGGGGTGTTAAACCTTTAGCGGGAATTGGGTGTGCTGCTCAAAAAGGTAAGTAAAAATGCAAGTTTTAATGAATGAACAAAAACTTATTGGTGACAATTTTACTATTGATGCAACAACACCCAAATTAACATTTACGAATAATAAAGCTGGTGAAGTTATTAATATTAATTTTGCTAGTAATCTTGTTAATGAAACTTTTTTGTTTTTTTTAAATTTAACTTCAGAAGTAACAATTAACTACAATATTCCTGCTAATAGTCAAATTAATATTATTAATATTTACAAAAATCGTGAATGTGAACAAATAGCTAATCTTTTTTATAACTTATTAGAAAAAGCACAAGTTAATATTTATCACTTAAATATTGTTAATAGTAGTATTACTGAGAACATTACCTTCAATTTGCGGGGTAAACGTAGTGCTATTAAATATTATTTGGCAAGTCTGTCAACACATGAATATCATAAAAATGCGATTATTTATGCTCATCATTTAGCCCCAGCAACCGAAAGTGAAATTAAAACTTACTCAATTGCAAAAGATAATTCATTACAAACTGTTAAATGTACTAGTCATATTGAAAAAACAATGGGTAAATCAGAAGCTCATCAAGAATTACGATTACTAGTTTTTGATAAAACTTCAAAAGCAATTTCTGATCCGATTTTGTTAATTGATGAAAATGATATTAAAGCAAGTCATGCTAATGCGGTTGGGATGCTAGACTCAGAGCAAATCTTTTATTTACAAACAAGAGGTTTGACAATAACGCAGGCTCGAAAATTAATTTGTATGGGTTATTTTAAAAATGTGATTGATGCAATTGAGGATGAGGAATTACAAAAAAATATTATTGATGAAATTGATACAGAAATTGGAGAATAATGATGATTGATTATAGAGAAATTAAAAAACAATTTCCTTTTTTTAAAAATAATTCTGAGCAAATTTATCTTGATAGTGCTGCTACTAGCTTAAAACCACAAGTTGTTATTGATGCTATTAATGATTATTATACAAATTATGGAACTAATCCGCATAATATTGATAGTGATTTAGGATATAAAACAAATGTTCAATATGAACTTGTTCGTCAGAAACTTCAGCATTTTATTAATGCTAAAAAGGTTTCAGAAGTTATTTTTGTCCCTGGAGCAACTTATGGATTAAACCAAATTGCATATGGTTTAAGTCCAAAGATTACAGCGGGTGATGAGATTCTAATTACAAAACAAGAACATGGTGCAAATATTTTACCGTGATATCGGATGGCACAAGAAAAAAAAGCAGTTGTTAAGTTTTTACCAGAAATAAATTTTCAAATTGATTTAAAACAATTAGCAAGAGTTATTACTGCTAAAACAAAGATTGTTTCTTTTGCTAATGTGCCAAATATTTTAGGATATGAAAATGATCCAACATCAATTGTTACAATGATTAAAAAAATTAATCCGGAAATAATTGTTGTGATTGATTGTGCACAGGGTGTTATTCATATGCCAACTGATGTTCAAAAGTGAAATGCTGATTTTATTACTTTTTCAGCCCATAAAATTTTTGGCCCAACTGGAATTGGGATTTTATGAGGAAAAGAAGAATTATTGCTACAATTACAGCCGTTAATTGTTGGCGGTGGTATGAATACTCGAATTGATAATAATGGTTTAGATTATAGTTTAAAAAAATTACCAGACCGGTTAGAAGCGGGTTCAGCTAATATTGCTGATATTTTTGGTTTTGGAGCAGCAATTGATTTTGTTAATAGCCTTACTTTAACAGAAATTATTAAATATAATCATCAGTTAAAACAATATGCAATTCAACAGTTTAATAAAAAATTAAAAGATAAAGCAATAATTTATAATCCTGATAGCAAGGGACCAACATTAGTTTTTAATATTAAAAATGTTTTTTGTCAGGATGTTACAATGCATTTAGGAAGCCGCAATAAGATTACTGTTCGGAGTGGTGATCATTGTGCGCGATTAATTGGTACTGTTATTCCAGAAAAAAATACAATTAGAGCTAGTTTTTCAATTTATAATAGTTATGAAGATATTGATTTGTTAGTATCGGCACTTGCAAATGAGAAAGATTTTTTAGGAAGGTTGGTTTAAATGGAATTTAATAAAAATGACCCAATGTTTTTACGACAAATTATTATGGACCATTATTCAGAACCACAGTACAAAGGTTTAACAAAGAAACCAACAGTTTATTCAATTCATCAAGCTTCTGAATCATGTATTGATGATATTTATTTAGAATTAATGATTGAAGGGAATAAAATTATAAGTGCTCGGTTTGACGGTGTTGGTTGTGCAATTTCAACAGCATCAAGTGACATTATGGCGCAAGAACTAGAAGGAAAAACAATGAAGGATGGTTTAGCAATTATTGAAAATTATTTAGCAATGGTTTTTGACAAACAATATGATGAGAACAAGTTAAACAATTTAATTGCTTTTATTAATATTGCAAAACAACCTAATCGAATTAAATGTGCGACAATTGGTGTTACTGGTTTTCAAACATTATTATTAGATTTATTAAAAACAGATAATGATTAATGCCAAAGGAGGTCTTATTAATGCCAAAATTAAAGCAAGAAAAAGAAATTAAAGAAATTTCTAGTTATAAATATGGTTTTAATGATGGAGATATTTCTTACTATAATACTGGGAAAGGTCTTAATGAAACAATTATTAATGAAATTTCAGATCATAAAAATGAACCAGATTGAATGCGAGAATATCGGTTACAGTCATATCATAATTTTTTAAAAATAAAAAATCCAAGTTGAGGGCCAAACTTAGAATTTATAGATTTTGATGAGTATATTTATTATATTAAACCAACAGAACATATTGCAACAAAATGAGATGAGGTTCCTGAAAAAATTAAAAAAACCTTTGACCGGTTAGGTTTACCAGAAGCCGAACGTGAATATTTATCTGGAATTAAAGCTCAATATGATAGTGAGCCAGTTTATGGAAGTATGTTAAAAGAAGTTGAAGAAAAAGGAATTATTTTTTTAGATTGTGATACCGCATTACGTCAACATCCAGAGTTATTTAAAAAATATTTTGGAACATTAGTACCAAATACAGATAATAAATATGCTGCTTTAAATGGAGCTGTTTGATCAGGTGGATCATTTATTTATGTTCCAAAGGGAGTTAAATTAGAAAAACCATTGCAGGCTTATTTCCGGATTAATTATCAGAATAGTGGTCAGTTTGAACGCACATTAATTATTGTTGATGATGATGCAGAATTACACTATATTGAAGGATGCACAGCACCAATTTATTCTCGTGATTCTTTACATGCTGCTATTGTTGAAATTTTTGTGGGAAAAAATGCAAAAATGCGTTATACAACTGTTCAAAACTGGAGTGATAATGTTTTAAATTTAGTAACAAAGCGTAGCATTGTTGATGAAAATGGTCAAATGGAATGAATTGATGGTAATATTGGATCAAAAATTAATATGAAGTATCCGAGTGTTATTTTAAAAGGAAATAATAGTAAAGGACAATGTATTTCAATTGCGGTAGCAAAGGAAAATGTTATTCAAGATGCTGGTTCAAAAATGATTCATTTGGGAAAAAATACTTCTTCTAAAATTATTTCTAAATCAATGACTTTTAATGGTGGGACAGCAAACTATCGTGGGTTAGTTCATATTGGACCAAAAGCACAGTATTCAAAAGCTAGGGTTGAATGTGATACTCTAATTCTAGATGGAAAATCACATTCCGATACAATTCCTCAGAATAAAGTTTATAATAATGAATCACAAATTGAGCATGAAGCAACAGTAAGTAAAGTTTCTGAGGAACAATTATTTTATTTACAAAGTCGTGGTTTATCAGAACAAGAAGCTTTGGAAATGATTATTATGGGATTTTTAGAACCATTTACAAGAGAATTACCAATGGAATATGCAGTTGAATTAAATCAGTTAATTAAAATGGATATGGAAGGTAGTGTTGGTTAATGATAACTCGTGCTAAACAAGAAATTCGACAAGAAAAATTGCTTGTAAGAAGCAAGATTTCATCTGAGTTACGGCAGCAAAAAGAAACTCAGATTTTTAATACTTTTTTTCAACATCCGGGTGTACAAAATAGTAAAACAATTGCTCTTTATTATTTAATCAAAAATGAAGTTAATACTATTTTTATTATTAAGCAATTATTTGCATTAAAAATTAATGTTTTATTACCACGAATGGATGGTAATAATTTAAAATTTTATCATATTACCAATTTAACAACTGATTTAGAATTTAATTCACGTTTTGGTCTTTATGAACCATTAAATTCATTGCCAATAATTGATGCAGAAAAAATTGATGTTCTTGTTGTTCCAATCGTTGCTTTTGATCAAAACAATTTTCGGTTAGGATATGGGAAAGGCTATTATGATCGGTTTTTAAAAAATTATTATCATCTTGTGATTGGGTTAGCATTTATTGAACAATTAGTGCCAACCCCTTTGCCAGTTGAAGAACACGATGTTAAAATAGAAATTATTATTAGTGCTTAAAAATTAAGGAGCCAGAATGAACTTACCATTATTACGTGTTGTTAGTAAATATTGATTTACATCATGACATACTTATTTAGTAACATTTGTTTTACCAGTTATTTTATATTTTATTAGCATTCGTGTGGCTAATATGTTTAATAGTAATGCTAGTTATTTATCGTTACCAGGGTCAATTTTATTAGTGGGGGTTCTTAGTGGTATTCTTGATTTAGCAATTGCTTTTTATGAATTTCGAAAAACTACTTTTGCACGCCAATTGCATTTATTAAAAGCTTCAATTTATCAATTAATTTTAGTTTTAATTGCCATTAATTTAATTACTAGCTTAATTGGTTCACTTTGGTTATTTTTAATTGCTTTTTTTAGTTATGGTGAAGGAATTCATATTGAATGAATTAATTGACTTGCATTATGTTGAGCTATTATATTAAGTTCTTTTTTAGCATCTTTAATTGGTATTTTAATTGCGCTTTGTTCAAATGATTTGAAGGTTATTTTAGTGGTAGCAATTTTATTTTTTTATTATTTGCTTTTTTATCGGGATTATTTTTTCCAATTGGTGTTGTGCGTAGTGACAAATTTTTAAATATTATTGGTTACTTGTTGCCGTTAAGTTATCCATCATCAATTATGGGCAGTGCTTGTTTTTGAAATGTTCCTGCGTGAATTTTAGACTCTAATTTATATCCTAATTTAACATATTTTTCTGATTTACATAATATTTGACTACCTTCGCTAGTTAGTTTAAGTTGAAGTTTTACTTTTTTTATTTTTATTTTTGTTATTAATTATTATAAAGATAACTAAAAAATGTGGTATGATAATTTTAGACAATTTAATAAATAGTTATTTAGAGTTAGGGAATTGAGTGCGAATCTTGAGCTGTCCCAGCAACTGTGATATTGACGAAAGCCACATTAGCCACTGAAAGGAAAACTTTTGGGAAGGCGGTTAGTAGGATGAAATTAAGCCAGTAGACCTTTCTAAATTTAATTAGTCTTATTATATAACTCCTGGGTGTGAGTCATGTAATTATTTTGTAAATAAATAATTTAGTGATTGTTATATAAAAAGCATGTTGGGGAATGCTTTTTAATTTACTGCAACTAGAATTAAATTGTCCATTGTTAATTTGCTAGAAAAAAATAAGAAAATGAAAAAAATATTATTACTATTCCTAAGTTCTATATTTATTTTTTCACCAACATTAACAACAATTTCTTGTAAAAATGTTGATGAATCGCTTTCCTATTGTGATTCAAATTGAATTTATCAAATAAAGACAGAGGAAAATGAAGAATTTGCAGTTGGTTATAATAATTATTATTTACCAACTGCATCAAGTACCTTCCAACAAAAAGATTGGTTAGATCTTAATCAAGAAGCACATATTTATCTTTATTTTAAAAATGTTGTAAGTCTTGATGAAGTAATGAAAAAATTACAGTTTGGTGATACTGCTCATATGCAAGATGTAACGCATCTTTATGAGCCAATAACATTTACAAAAACTGATGATGATAATGTTTATATTTCTAATTCCTTTTTGACGCAAAATACCCCTGTTAATGGTTATACAATAATGGCACAAGATAAATGAAAAGATCTTAAAAATAGTAAAAATATGAAGCAACTAAATGACCGATTTCAAAAAGAGTTTGAACAATGAGAAACAATTCGTGATTCTCATCCAGTGCAAGAAGTGGATGGAAAACAATTTGTTTGATGAAATTCTAACCGTTGGGATGTTTTATTGCAGACGGAAATCCAGAAGGCAATATATGGAGTTTGAAGTAGCACTGAAAATAAAATTCAAGTGGGAATGAATATTCCATTAAGCCTTATTAGTAAAGGTTCAATTAGAGTGTCAAAAACTAAGGCTCAAAGTGTATTTCGAATAGATCTAAATTATCAAGAAGATTGAATAAATAATAGTTTTAATAAAATAAAATACCGATTACCCCACTGAGGTTTTTATTTTAAAATTATTGGTGAAAATAAGGCCCAATATATTTCACCACAACTAATTCCTGCAATTAATAATACTTTTCGTGTGACTGATGTTTTGACATATTTAACATCGCAAAATTGAAATTCTTTTAATAATAAAGGTTATAAAAATGCCAAAATAATTTCATAATTTTATTGTATAATTATTTATAATTATCTTGGAAGGAGATGAAATTATTAAGACATTAACATGACCAAAAATTTTAATGTTTATTGGCGCAGCTTGAATTATTATTATTGGCATTTTATTCGCTGCTGGCGTTCCAACAAAAACTTCAATTTACGGATGAGACACAAGTTGACCAGTTTTATTGCTTTTAGGAATTTTGTATATTTTAGTTCCGCTATCAGTTAAACCAGGCTTTTGATCATTATTATGAGCACTTGCCATTACTGGTTTAGCAGTAATTTTCTTAGTTGGATTTTTTGTAAAAGCAGATTATCAATCACCCTGAACGTATTTAGGGGCCATTCCTAATCTTTTTATTGGAGTTGGAGCATTAGGATGGATTTTTGTTCACGAGTAAAAATTTAATGCTATTAAGAAATGATATTAAAATTATTTTAATATCATTTTTTTATTTATAAATAAACTTTATAGTAATAAGACAAAAAGAACAAAATCATTGTTCTATTTTTCTTGTTCAAGTTCTTGATTTTGTTCGGTTTGATTAAATTCTGTATAAATTTTTTGAATATCTTTTATTCTTTGTGGTTTAGGAATTGGATTAATTTTTGTCGCAGGACTGTTAATGTTATTTGTTGATATGTGTGATTGAATTGGCACAAGTCTACCATTTTTATCAATCATCTTTTGTAATTCTGCTTGTCCTGTTTGGGGTAAAGAAATTTGATGTTTTTTCCCTTCTCTTGAAGCATTTGTAGCAATTGAACTTCATTCATTTATTACATTTTCATTAATTCCCATTTGTTTTCAATTTTTTGTTACATTTTTGCAAGTAGAACTTGCCATTTTTTCAGATTCTTTTTTATTAAAGCCAAGTGTTGTAAAAAAAGAATTAAGACCTTTTTTAAATGATTTATATATTTTTTTTAAATGGTTTTTCATTTCTGATGTAAATTCCATATTAAAATTTCCTTATTAGATTTAATTATTAATTAAGCCATTTATTTTAAAAATATTACATTTTCAAAATCATTTACAATATTTACCTTATCATATTTATTTAAAATTAACAATATTTTTTAATTAATAACTGTTTTTATCTATTGTTTTCATTGGCATAAATAAAACCCACCGCTACTATATTTTAAAATTAACTTTAAGAAGTTAACAATTATCAAAGCTCCAACAGTTATTATGTCCAAAATTGTTCCAATTTTACATAAATCTGACAAACAAGCACTATTATTTTCTATTTTAGAATTAGTTCTTTCTTTTTCATTCATTGTATTCATATGAAGTTATGTTATTAGTTGTCATTTTTCCTCTTTTTATGATTTTTTATATATAATTTAATATAATTCAAAAGCATTATTGTTTACAGTAAAAAGTTTTCATTTTTTTAAATAACATAAATATTTATAAAGAAGATATTTAATAATTTAAAAAATAAAGAAATTAAACAACTTTCTTATTTTTTTGTTATTTAATTTAAATTTATAAATTAGATAACAAAATGTTTGGAATTTATAGTATATTAATAATTAAGTAATAATATATGAAAGATCAAATTATGTATAAATTACATTAAATGTTATGTAAACACTATATAATAATATAATAACAATTATCAAGATAAGAAAACCTATTAGTTTAATAGTCACATAATATTATTTGAATTAAATAATGAGTAAGGAGAAAAGATAATATGAAAAAAATATTTAGTTTATTAACTTTTATTTTTTTAATGGAGCGGTAATGCCCTTAATAGGTGCTATACAATATGATATTCGAGAAGAACGTGACAGAATACAACAAGAACGAGATAGAAGAAGACAAATTAAGTTAGAAGAAGAAATGAAGAATTATATAGCAATGATAAATAATGTTAATCTTGGTGTTATTAGGCATAATAATAAACAATCTATTTTTGAAAACTTACTAAAAAAATATCCAAGATATGCTAATTTTACTTTAAAGATAGAAATTCCAATAAATAACTATGATTATTCAAATGAATATTATTGAGCATTTGTTAGATTTAAAAGTTTTACGACTAGACAAAATGAGGATGCTTTAACAGCAAAAGTAATTTTTAATACCGAAGATAATTTATCTCAAAAAATAAAGACAATTTTAGAAAATCAAGAAATACAAAATTGAGTAAATGATTTTAGACAATTTTCAGCTAATGTTAAATTCTTAATTGATACAGTTATTCCTAAGCTTGATTATAATGCTGAAATTCTTTGAGTGTTTAATACTATCGAAACTTTAAAAACTTATTTACGAGAGTTTACTAATATTATTAACATAATTAAAATTCAATTGCAGTTAAAAAAAATTTATTATTGAAAATTAGATATTGAGCAAGAAATTAATCAATTAAAACAACAAATAAAAAAATATCAAGATAATTTAGATTTAATACGTAATCGTTCGCATTCTAATAACAATTTTAATGTGTTAACAGATTGTAGTAATTATGGGTTTTTAACTGCTAGTGTTTTAGGAATTTCAGCGGGTCTTTCCTTATTATTTCCCCCTCTTGCCGCCACTATTGCCTTTCTTAGCGCTATTTCAGCTGGAATTACTAGTACAATTGCTTCAACATGTAGTATTCTTGAATAAAATAAAGTTGTTTTTTATTTTTTTATTGTTATAATTAATTAGGCATTTATTCTATTATTTAGAATATGTTTAAATGTGGTAGTAATGGTAACATTACGTTTGGACCACAGCGAGAATTTAATTAAAAGGAGGAAATTGCTCGTGGCAAGAATTACAAGAATTGCAAAATTAGAATTTCAAGCAGGACAAGCAAAACCAGGGCCAGAATTAGCTTCATTAGGAATTAATATGCCTCAATTTTGTACACAGTTTAATGATGCAACAAAAGAACGAATGGGTGATGTTGTTCCAGTTGTTATTACTGCTTTTGATGATAAGACATTTAAATTTGAATTAAAAACAACACCAGCAGCGATTTTATTAAAAAAAGCAGCAAAAATCCAAAAGGGATCAGCAAAGGCAAAAGATGAAAAGGTAGCAACAATTTCAGCTGATGAAGTTCGCAAAATTGCGGAATATAAACTTGTTGATTTAAACGCAAATGATGTTGAAGCAGCAATGCATATTATTGAAGGAACTGCTCGTAATATGGGGATTGTTGTTGAAGGTATGCCAAGTAAGAAGGAGAAAAACTAAGAATGGCAAAATTTGGTAAAAAATATAATAAAGTTGCTGAATTAGTTGATAAAAATAAGGTATACCCAATTGCAGAAGCAATTGAATTAGCAAAACAAACTGCAACAACAAAATTTGACTCAACCGTTGAAGTTGCCTTTAATTTAAACGTTGATCCACGTCATGCTGACCAACAAATTCGTGGAGCTGTTGTGTTACCAAAAGGAACAGGAAAAACACAACGAATCTTAGTTTTAACAAATAGCAAGGAAGCTGATGCTAAAGCAGCAGGTGCTGATTTTGTTGGCGGTAAAGATTTAATTGAAAAAATTCAAAAAGAAAACTGATTTGATTATGATGTTATTATTGCAACACCAGATATTATGGCAGAATTAGGAAAAATTGGAAAATTATTAGGGCCAAAAGGATTAATGCCAAACCCTAAAACAGGAACAGTTACTCCAGATGTTATTAAAGCAATTGGTGATGTTAAAAAAGGAAAAGTTGAATATCGTGTTGATAAAAATGGAAACATTCATTCAATTATTGGAAAAGCATCATTTAAAGTTGAAGATTTAAAAGCTAATTATGATGTAATTTATGAAACAATTCGTAAGGCAAAACCAGCGGCTGTTAAGGGAGCATATATTAAAAATATTGCTATCACAACAACAATGGGACCAGGAATTAAAGTTTTAATTGAATTATAAAAAAGGAAAAAAGATTAACAATTGTTAATCTTTTTCTTTTTTTGTTTCTTTTTAGTTTTTAACGAAAATAATGCTAGATAACTAACTAAAGTTGAAACGCCATAAATTCCAATGCCTGAAAAGAGTACTAAATAATGGTGCTAAAACTGGATGAAGATAGGGGTTTAAAATTTTGTAGCTATTTCATCACATTATTCTTCCATCTGTTGGAGCATAACCATGACATTCAACATATATCACTAGTCTGGTTCATGAAAATATAATATATAAAATTGGTAATATTAAACTAAAGTAATTAATTCTTTTAATAAAATATTTAAAATCATGTTGTTCATAATATGAAAAAATACCAAATAAGATAAATGCAATAATTGGAGTTATAAAATGAATGTTAATTGTAATAATGTTTTTTAAAATTGAATTTGTAAAAATAAATCCTTTTCCAACAAATAATTGCTTAATAACATCTGGTCAAAAGACAAGAACAATCACAATTGAATGTGTTGCTAAAAAAACACAATTAAAAATAAATTTTTTAAATTCTGAAGGTTCATTTTTATATCCTAATCTTGCAAGAAAAACTGTGGCGTAAATAACACAATATAAAGCATACCAATTTGTGAAAGCAACAAATAATCATGCAATTAATTGATCAATTGTGTTTTCACTATGTCCATTTTTACTTGGTTTAAAATAATCATAATTAATCATTCTGTCACATAAATCTATGATGACACCAGAGATTGGGACAATAATTAAGAAAATCATTAAAGTGATAATTATTATTTTTAAATTTTTACTATACTTTGATAATTTATACATTTTAGCCTCTTTATACAATATTAGATTTTATATAAGTTATTTTAACATTATACCATAATTACAAATTAAATTACTATGTAACTTATATCTTTAATTTCAAAATATTTTTCTCCTTAGGTTCTTAAACTTTGAATTTACCAAAATTTTTCATTTTTTATGTTATTCTGTTTAGTAATTGATTATAATATTAATAGTACAAAAAGTACATCTAGATATTATTTAAAACTATGAAAGGAAAAAATAGAATGTATTTATATTTACAAGCGAATGTTGGTACAGCAGTCCTTGATACTTTAAAAGCGTGGGGTTTTTGAAGTGCAATTATTGCAACCATGTTTGTAATTTTTTTAGGTTGGTTTTTAACAAAACGTGGAACCTTTAAAAAAGATTGAGAAGCTAGCTGTCTTAATTAAAATTGTCATGGTTGTTGGTTTACCATCTTTAGCATTTGATGGTTTTATGGCTGATACAACAGTTGAACAAGTTAAAACACAAGCAGCAATTTTATTAGTCGGATTTTTATTTTATATTATTTTAGGAATTGTAGCAAAATATTTTTATATTAAATATGAGCAAGATGTTCGTGATACGTTAGCAATGTGTACAGTTTTTGCATCAACTACTTTCTTCGGAATTCCAGTTGTTACAGCTTTATTTGACGCTGGACAAGCAACATTACCAGCTAATATCTTTAATATTCCTTATCGAGTATTTTTATATTCATTAGGATTTATTGTTATGAGTAAACCGGTGCAAGGACAATTAGCATCAGCAGTTGAAACAGCAGCAGAAACAATTGTCGATGCAAAAATAGATCCTACGGGGTATGCACAAGTAAGAGCCGAAATACGAGCTAAAAAAATGGCAACCGTGAAGGCAAATTTAAAACAAATTTGGTCGCATGTAAAAAAGAAGGGTTTTAACAAATACATAGAAATTGAATAAGAATAATAATTAAACCATTTACTAAAATGGTTTTTTTATTTGTAAAACCAAAATTATTAATTGATTCAGAGAAAGGGCATTATCTTAAATATTAACAAAAAACTATAACAACTTTTTGATACCCTCTTTAAGTTGTTTACACATTTATTAAATATCTTAGAAATCTTTACAAAGTGTACCTGTTTTTCTCCTAATTTAAGGTGTTGTCCTTTCTCTGTTTCAGTTAATTAATTTGCTAATAAAAAAACTTAATAAAAGAAAGGAGTAAGTAATGAAAATTAATAAGCAACAACAAATTTGCGATATTGATAACTGCTATAAATCAATATCATTCATTACCGAAGAATTTTTATCAAATAAAGTTTTATGAACTTGTGAAAAACATAAAGATTTATTAAATCGCACAAAAGATAAAACACAAAAGCGGTTTTATAAACGTTTAGAAAATTCAAAAATTATCTTTGATTATGAAACTGGTTTTTTAAAACTTTGATTTTATAAAACAACTTAATGCATAGTGGGACGGTTATTTTAAATAACTAAGTGCTTCCATAAGAACATGAGTTTATACTCATTCCCACAGCCAG
>UELU01075650.1:1935-19387 GCA_900490025.1 Megastigmus dorsalis | reverse complement strand
TCTTACTTTACGCATATTTCAAATTGTTTATTTGTATACTTTAAAAGCTCGATGTGCGTATAATAATAAAAATATAGTAAACACGAGTTTCACATAAATTGACGTATGCAAATTACAATTCTTTTCCTCGTTGTTAACAATTTTGTTTATGTTGATCAGAATTTTTCTTTTACACGTCTCTAATATTAGCATGTCACGTTGCGTCACGAAATCGTTTCGTTATATAGACATCAGCGTTAATTCTGAAGTATTTTAAATATAAACAACAAGACCCAAATCCATGTATTAACAACATATTTAGAGAGCCGTCGTTACGGGGGCACCTGAAATTTATTGTTGAAAGTATCACATTGTAAGACATTCTAAACGTATGCATATAAAAGTATTTATGATTAATTAAAACCACCTTCATGAAAAAATCTTACAGTATGATACTTGTTGATGCAGCAATTTATTATTTCAGAAATTTCCAGGACTTGCATATGGGAAGGTGATAAGAAAAAGCAAAATCCAAAAAAAAATCTAAATCATAAAACAAAAAGATTTTTTTAACGATTGATTGTATTGAAACTAAAAAATCTAGAAAATAAGGATATATTTTTGTAACAATTTAGATGAGTAAGTTTATGCATAACAAAGTTTTTAATAATTCAAATTAGTAAAAAAAGAGTTTTCTTAATGTAACCATTCAATGATTAATTTTGCTATTCAATCTTAAAATTTAGTTATCATAATGTAATTCTATAGCATAAAGTGCGAGTTTTTAAATAAATTTTCAATGAAAATATTTAAGCTTATAGCACTTTATATATTAGAATAAAAGATCTTTCTGTTAGAGATAACTAATTAAAATTTTATGATTTATTTTATATCTTATTGGAAAATCAATTCAATAATCTGTCTTATCGAAAACTGATGCAAATATTTAAAAAAATATACTTTGTATCAAGTTTTTATGTTGAATAGCAAAACTCTTTCAAGACTGAATTTAAATAACTTCCGTTTAATTAATTTTGTCCATGTAAACGAAAAGAGTTTACAATTTGAAAGTACATTAATTTCATTATTATAAACTTAATTTTGAAAAAGAGAAACAAACATAACGAAAAGTTTCTCATTCTAAAAATTTATTTTTAATTTAATTATTATTTTATTTTTATCAACCATAAATATACATGATAAGAATATTTTTTAGATTCAGGCTCTGAAAAATATTTCATTGAAAGGATTTTCTATTTATAAAATTAACCTTCTAATGGTCTTTGATTTTTCATTAATCAATTATACAATTTATAAACTGTGAAAAGTTATAAATCACTCTGCAGTGAAAAAAGAATTTCTATCATATTCCATGCTTTAAGATCTTAATCAGCTTTTTGATCTTAATCAAATTTGGATTTCTTAATTATTAGAAAATAAGATTTTGATCGGGTTCTAAATGTGCAGTGTTGTATACAGTAAAACAGTTGTCAGAAAATTATACGAAGATTAAAGAAATTCTTTCGTCATTGTCAGTCCAAAAGTATTCGCAATGTTATTCGAAAGTTGGTGCGAAACCTAATCTTCGATCACGAAAATGAATGATAACTCAAACTGCTTTCCGTTTGTCGTTCTGAAAGTTAGCCATCAATTGCATAACTCCTTTCTAGGCTCGAACCTATAACAAAGACACAAAACAGAAAGCGTCGTATAAAAACGTAATGCACTCGTTAATATATGTATAAGCGTTCCGTGTGTAACGCGAAAACACTAAAGATGCGATGCCAATGTTAATGCGTGATTTGTGATACGCGAGCGCGCGTCGGTGACTAATAAGAGCAACTCCCTTGTTCAAGCAGAGATGGTGAGCAGCAGCAGCACATGATGCATGGTCCACCAGGGGCTGGCACGAGTCTTCCACCGGGCGAGCGCGGCGGCGGCAAGCTGTTAATGCCACCTCCGTATCCAGGTCTGTAGCTAATGCAAAACCACAACCAAAACCACATCAAAATATTTTAGGCAGCGACGGTCAGAGAGTAAGAGAGAAAGAGAGAGAGAAAGAGAGATTGGCCGGCATTGAGCACAGGATTCTGGAATATCGTTTATATATGATGTGCGATGACACTTTGGTTTCTCTATCTTCCCAGCCCTGCCTTGGTCTTTTAATCGTTCGTTATATGCATTTTCACGCGATTCGATCACTTACTCTTGCGACAGATTATTATTATTGTATCTGGTATACTTTTGTTTACGTTTTTTTTTGTTACATTGTTTATGATTTAACTCACATACTTATTAATACGTGCTTTTCTTTTGGTGTATGTGACCGATGAGTTTCTTTCTTAACTTTTTGTTCAATTTAGCAGGAGATTGTGTAAAAGTAAGATATTTCGATATATTTGAAACTTTCGATCACGTTTTTATTCTGCTTCAGTTTTTCTGCGTCAGTCTCCGTGATTCCTTATGATAAAGTCCAAGGTGTTGTTTTTCCAACCGAGTAATTTAAGAGTTTATTTATACTTTCCTTTATCATTTCATATTATATTTTTAACGCAAGGAGCTATTTATAGTTTTTTTTTTATTAATTTCAGTCATTTTTACATTAAAATATAATGTTTAAAATTTTGATGTTACTAAAAAAAATAGTGCCAAGATCATTGACTCAGTGAGTGATTTTTTTCAAAATTCGGACAGAAAATATTCAACAATTTAATTTAGTAAGAATGTCATTCAATGCACTTGGAGTATTTAAATAATTTGAAGAAACCACTCATTAATTAGCAATTACTTTACTCAATTGGTAAAATAAAATTTACTATTCCCATACCTGAATAAACAAAATTATCCCTACCAGGAAACAACATTTATAAGGGTGTCTCTGGCAAACCACTTCGATATTGCATATGTACCTATATTAAATATAAATATAGTTAAGAATTGTTTTTCGTATCTCTAATGTTTTCCTTAAGTTGCAACCTATATAAGGACCCCAAACAGCAAAAACGCAGCAGCACATTATTAGCATTATAGCAATGAACGCAGCACGGGACCGGATTTTTTTTCTCAGAAAATGAAAAGAAAAGACAATTTCTTCACATTGTTCTTGTATATTGTAGATTAAATTTTACTTAAGCACCTCAAGAGAGAATGAACTTTTTATATACCTACTCGCTTTGGCTCTGCATTATTAGTCGTGTTTAAAACGCTTCACGCTACAGCTCGCAAAGGAACTTTTGAAAATGTAAAACATGCATAAAGAAACAGATCAAAAAACTTTCACGAGTATCCAATTATAATCCTGCATTCTTATTTTCCAGTTGGCGAAATGTCGCCACTCAACGGACAATGAATCAACGCCCGGACTCGCTTCGGCGTTTTATATATATAATTTATATATGTACATTTATATATATATATTTATAAATTATTAAGAAAGAATATACATATATATATATACATATATATATATTTCCACCTTTTATTTTTATACCACTAGTATACTTAGAGCGTAGATAATTTTTAGAGAATTTTTAGTTTCAGAGAGAACGAAATTGAATATTCGCCGATGTTTCTGCTTTCGACCCACCTTTGATCTTTTCCCCCTTTGTTTTTTTTTTCAATGTCTTTTCGTCGAATGGGGACAAGCCATTGTTTTTTTCTTTTCTTTATTTATCGCTGAACACGTTTTACAGATATATACATATATATATATTCTTGCAGTTTCTTTTTATTTTTTGCTGGATGAATATTGTAGCCGCCGTTAATTTTATTCCCGTAGGAACGAACACTGCCGCTGCACGTGTAAAGGAGGAGCGACGAACAGAGCGTTTTTCATGCACGATACATTTTTAGCTTATTAGCATATATTTTTCACTCATAAAATGTTTCTATATGTGTTTATTTAAAAAATATTTGAATATTCATTTTTGGCTAATATATGCTGTCTTTCTCATGCAGATGATAGACGCAATATGGAACAGCAGTTTGCCGGCCATAATCCAGGTAAGTTTATTCCTGGAATTGTTTTTCTACTATTTTTTTGCAGACATTGTAAAATAGAATATGATTATAATTCGAGAAGCTAGTGTACACATAAATTTGCTAAATGACTCGAGTGTTTTTGATAATCTCGTCAAATTTCTTCTTTGATTAACGAAAGAAATATTTTTGTTTTCGAATAACCAAATGATAAATTAAACATCCAATCACAGAGATGGATTGCTGCATTATTCGTTTTTTACATAATAAGAGAATTAATTTTTGTGTTTTTTCCTAAATAACAAACTCTTCTAAACTGAGTAAATATTGTTGTATTGCAGGATGCGAGCAGCCGATGAACGGTGAACACGGACGAAACGTGGGTCCACCACCGGGTGGTCATCCTATGGGTATACCGCCCCAGTCGCCGTGGCAGGCGCACTTTGCGCGCTTTCCGCCCAACAGGCCGCCGCCGATGCCCCGCGAAGGGGAACAGCATCACATGCCTTATCACGGCGCCCCACCACCGCCAATCAATCTACCGCCACCACAAATGAGACTAGTTCAGGGTAAATATTCCAAAATAAAAAAGAAAAGAGTCGGCAAGGTACAATATATCATACTTTTTTTTTTAAATCGTTACATTCGGGGGTGATTCGATCGCTCGCCGATCACTATAGTTCAATCAGTTTCAAGGTTCTAGGATCTCTTATATTTATGTTAACATTGACATAATATCGCTATTGCCCGTCAATATAAAAAAATTTATGAAAAAGATTAAGATGTCAGATAAAGCAAGAAATAAATAAAAACGTATGTTGAGTAGCACGGGTCTAAATACAAAAACGATCGAGCTACCTCCTCTCCAAGCCAGCGCCGTAGCTTTCAATATCCAACGATTCGTTGCACGTTTTCGCAGGCTCAGATGGCAGTCGATCACCTAGTCAGAGCGCACTGCCCGATCATCCGGTGAGCGCGGGTCTCGAATACAACCACATGACGCCGTACACAGGGATGAAGCCACCGGCACCACCGCCCTCCGCTCTGCCCCCACTCGTCCAGTCAATTTGCAATCCACCCCCACCGCCACCCTCACCACCCACCTACACACAATCACGCCAGCAGCAGCAGCAGCAACAGCAGCACTCGCGAGGTCCGCCGATGCAGCGCTACCATCATCATCACCATCACCATCATCATCAGGTGCCCGTTTCCCAGAGTCTTCAGTCACCGCCATCCTCAGCACCACCCTGGATGAACTAACTAGAGATACGGGCAAAACCAGGGTCGAGACGTAGAGCCAGACATGGATACTCGCGTTCTTTGATCAGGGCTTTCGTTAGAATCGTAAGTGAATGATGGGAGAGATTTTTTTTCACACCCCCGAGGGAAGTTTCAAATAGAATTAAGGGGGTTAAGATTACCTTCCCGAACGATGGAAAATAGGTATTACGTAGAAAATTTATTAGCTAGGTTGAATGACCTACGCGAATACGGCAAGTGATTTTGCACGCTCGTTAGGACACTTTGTGCTCTTTGTCAAACTATTTTATCGTGTTGTATTATTTGTTGATAATGGAAATATTTTGTAAAAAAAAAAAAATAAACGTATTTATTAGGTATTAAATTTTTATCTGTGGTATTTTATCACGTTCTTCTTCTCATGAAATAATTGATGAACAATTTAATAACAATGAATAAACGAGCGTGCAAAAAACATTCACTGTCGAATAGATCAGATCTTGTTACTGTTGAATAATATTGCGCGTATGAACAAAAATATTGTCATTATTAAAAAAGAAGTTACACGTGTAAAACTTTAATATACTTCTCACTTAACATTGTGCACCCAATATGAACTTGGTTCATTTCATATCATTGCATTTAGAAAACTGTTTCGGGTATTATTTTATGTATTGAAAATGGCTATGCTTTTAAAGAATTTTAGATACTCCAGACTCGTTTTTAACAGAGCCATTGTTTCAAACTGCAAGTATAAATTTTATTCAGAGATACATTCTAATTGCAAAGATATAAATCGAACCAAATGCACAATGTAGGCATAGATGTGCGGTCGAAAACACGTTTATAGCACTACAACAATACCTCTAGGTATCATATGCATCTTCTTTAATTGATAAAATGTCAAGGTAGTAAGTAACAAGATGTTTTTGTTGTCTTTAATATGATTAAAGACTTATTATAATATTTTAGAATACATCATTTGTAGGTCGCCAAATTCGTGTTTGATTTAGACACTCTCTACTTCTTTAATAAATTTTTAGTTTTCTTCTTATAATTTTCTTTGAAGTTAAAGGTTAATAAAATTTAAATACTTTAAACTAAATGCAACATTTCGACAGCATCATATTAAAAAATTCAAAATGTAGATAAAATCGATAAAGTGTGATATCTTACATAATGCACTTATATTCATTTAACTACAAACAGAAGTCTTTACAATAGGTTAATAGCAATAAACTTTCTACTGTTAAGCCATTACATGTATTTGTTTTACATATTCTTTAAAAAATTACCAACTTCTTCTAGATAAAACGCTTTATTAAGCATTTTTGGGTCGAAACTGTAAAATTAAAAAAAAAATTGAGGCTATGACGTTATGATACAGTGCTTTATTTCATCTGATTATTAATTAAAACTAATATTAATAACAGAATGTTAAATATACTTTAGAAAAACAGGTACTTAAAAATTACTTAAATTATGGCTTTATAGATTGATTCAATTAAATTATTGAGAATTAAATCTTAAGAAAGCAAAAAAATAATTTAAAAGCGAGACTTTCTGTAATATATTTATTAGAGTTATGAATTACTTTAAAATGCTATTATCTGTACATATATTAAATGCTCAAACTAGCTGTTAAATCAAAAAAATTCCTATTTTATACTAAGAAATAAAGCGTTCAAGATCAATACCTTCCAAATCCAGCCAAAAGTTGCAATAATCATAGAAATATAACGTACATGCATAAAACTAAGTGCAATATTCTGCATGTCTTATAGGTGTATTTTAAAAAGTTTACTCGTTGTTAGTCCATAAATACACGAAGAATTAAAGTATAGAATAGTGCGCAAAGTTTCTAAAATGTATAAATACAAAGGTCAGTTAAATACTTGTTATCTGACCTTATCGTGATGGACTTGGTAGATATTGATATTCAGTGCCTGATACATGAATAGTTTCTTAGAAACTTGGATTTTTTCGTTCCCCATGACGTTTTTAATTAATCGGTTTTATAGACGGGATAAGTAACTACTACTTCATGTAAATTATTATTGCGCTATTGTTACAAAATTATAAACATGTAGCAATACAATTTCTAGACTGATATTCAAGTGATTTCTTGCACTTACCTTTAAAGTTACTGCATAGGAAGGTATTATTTTCTTACATTTTATTGAATTTATGAGTATGTTTGAGGAACGAATAAATAGTTTTCAAGAAATATAATAAATATGTAATTGTAAAGACCAAGTAATTTAAGATGCAGTAATTAAGTAATTTATTTGATGAACATTTAATTTCATTAATACTGCACTATTAACTTTAAAAATGTCTTATAACTTAAAAAGTCTCGTTTTTGAAGTATTTGTCGTGTCCAATTTTTTTTCAACAGTTGTAAAAGAATTTCAACTATCAGTTGATAAAGACTTAATGTGTAAGCGTAATAAAGCTTTATAGATTGAGTACGCGGATGTCCATGTCTGATTTACGAACAATCTCGATTGTGCGACGGATGGAGAGTCAAGAGATTATAGTTGTTTCCTCATGCCGGTAAAAGACGCGCATCAGTGAAGTTAAGAGTGCACTCCACGACTCGCGTTAATCTGTTCCGTGCGATAATGTCGCCGCTCGATTCGCTAACTTCGAAATGGATTGTTTAAATAATATTTTTTCATAGAGCTATTTGTACATATGCATATTTAGGTTTACGGAAACGCTAGTTTTAGGTAAGATCAAAAACCTTTTGGTCTTTTTATTGAATTTTTGTTTGTTATATTGAAAGGTTACTTTTGCAGAGTGGAAAAAAGTTCTTTCGACAAGATGTGATAAACAACTCGACTGTAGTTTGAAATCGTACAGTGTACTTTCGAAGTTCAAGAAATCTTTTAGTAACGAACAAAACTGTTAAGCCAAAATCTAAAAAAGAATTTGTCCTTCGTATTTTTTTTTAATTTTTTTTTTTACGAATACGCAAAAATTATAGTGTGCGTGATCGAAGGAACTGTAATATTTATAAATGGGTTTTGTATTTAACAAACAGCTTATTAATTATTATATTTTTTGTACATAGTTAAATCAACGGCTTATCTGTTGCATTAAGAACGTTTGGTAGTAAAATTCGGAAATGTCAAAGACTCTGAAAATTTAATATGTTATTCATAGTATAAAAAAACTATTCCAGGATTTTTTCAGATTTATTTACCATTTCATTGTTGAATAATTCAAAGAGAAATAAAAGAAATTTAACGCGTACTTTTATGGAGCGCAGAGGTTTTATACAAAAAATAGTCACTTATTTAATGTGCAAACCCAATATTAAAATTCTTATCGTCTAAATTCGCTGTAAAATTTTTTAACACATTTAATAAGTGACTTTTTTGTATCAAACCTTTCCGCCGCTTGGCGATCCATAAGAGTACGCGTTAAACTTCTTTTATCTCACTTACTTAACATTAAATTTTCAGAATTTTATTATATTTTCGAAATTACTGCGAAACGTCCTTAAGTGATAAGCAGATCAATTCTGTTGCCATTGAGCGAACAAGACGATGAAGTAAAAAATAAAAACTTACGGCGATTCTCCAAACTTAAGAAAAATTCGAGTTTGTAGATAATTTGATTGAAGATTTTCGAGTTGAGAGAGTCAGTTTGTACACATGAGCTTTAATTATCAATTCACTATTTATCAAAAAAGAAAATAAAAGCGCTTGATGAAACTCGAAAGCCTTCAACGATAACGTATGTGAGCGTATTTAGTGTTGCATTTTCTTTGGAGCACAGTTTGTGTACTGCCGGGAAAAATACTGAAACATGTTTTGGGTGCGACATTTTATTTATTAATCAGCATATTGTTATCGAATTGTATTTTATATTTCGATAGTGAAAGAATAAAATTAAGTAAGTCAATCCGTATATTATTTAATTTTGTAATATACACTTGTATTACTTGCAATATTATATTTCATCCCCAATTTGGATTTTAATATACTTAATTAGAAATTTATGTACTCTTATAAAAAAAATGACAAAAATGATTTATACACAATTTACTTACTGGTATTAGTTTCCCCAGATACGAAAAGATTTTTCCTATATTAGTAAAAATGCCCAATATTTGTTCTTTTGCATAGACATGATTGTACCATTCTTTAACCGTAAATTGTTGAGAAAGCAGTTTATACATTGGCGACACCAAATATTACGTGGGAGATTGATTCGGTAATGCAAATTCAAGCAGAGTTTGAAAGATCAATTTTTTTTAGGATTAATGTATGCATATTTAATATTATTCTTAATATTTTAAGTTATTTGTCTTTAGCGTCATTTCAACAATTTAATCTTAAATAATCGAACTTAACCTTTTGAAATAAGCTGCAAAAAGAAAACAATCGAGCAAACATATCTGTAAATTTTTTAATACTTAGATGTGGATTCATCTACCTAAAAATAAGAACTGGTAATAATGAAGAAGTATGCCTAAAAATATCGTTGAAGTAGTACAGATGACAGATAGCGCAAGGTCTTCCTCTTCCCGCGTTGCAATGAGTATTGCTTTTAAACGTGCTCGTAGCAGGTTTCCTAAAAATTTTGGAGCCAAATCTAACGCTGATAAAACTTATGAAAGCTCAGAAGTATGTACATACTTTGTTATGAATTTTATATACGTATTTAGAAACCACATAAGCAATTACAAATAAAACCATTTAGCAAAATTGTTTTTGATCTGAAATGTTTGATTTTAATAAATATTTAATTGATTTGTATCAAATCACAATTTATATCTGCTATGGTTTCCCGTCAACAGTACTCAAGTTAAAGTAAACAACTTTTCTTACGTATTTACAAAATTGAATGTACTGCTTTAATTTAAAAGTAAATAAACGTACAATAATTGTACTTGTAATTATGCCTACTACAATGTGACTAATATTGGAACATTAGATATTTTAATTTTATTTCTTAAAAATTAATTAATGTTTATGGTTCGTTTGTCACATCAAGAGTAAAGACAATTCTGAAGATTCAGAACCTAATCACGAACCATCCACCGATTCTAAACTCATAGAGGATATTGTATCGTATCAAATAGACTCTCTGTTAGTCGATTCTCTGGATACAATTGAAATTTCTGACAGTACGGAAGTCCTTTGCAATCAATGTAAGAATGAATCCAATAATAACTTGAGTCTTGACCTAGATGAGGTTTTGATATCAGACGATAAAGAAAAAGACGAAAATGATTACGATCAACAACTTTCATTCAGCAATTTAAACGTCCCTGAAAAGTAATTTAATTTTTAGCATCTGCAGGTTTTCTCTAATTATTATATACTAATAAATATATCAAGATAATATTTAATTTCAAAGTATTAGCAAAACACGACGATAAAATCTTTTATCGAACATAATATATAGTTTTCTTTTCCAATCGTAACGATCCAGTACTCATAAATTTTCACCGAGAACCACTCAACAAAATTGTACGACCAACGAAACTGATCACAGTTTCGAGGATTTAATTTCGGTAGAAGAAAATGGTCTTTACGACAATACCGATGAAATGAGAAAGGAAGAAATTTCATTCACGGAAACCGTGTGGCATCCCACTGAGAAACTGGCAAGCGTAATGTTTTCGGAGGTCGATACCGGTGCTGTTTACGAAGAATCGTCAAAGTTCCAGGATCGACCGGAAAGCTCGTCGAGACAGAAAAAGCACAGATGCAAAAAGCAGAGCTCGCGATCGTGCACTTGCCATTCGTGCTCCTATTGCGCAGCATCGGACTGTGCTTGCGAGGATAACCGACCGTTGCATTCGCCAAATTGTCCTTATTACGAGCATTGCGCCCATTGCTACCACCACTGGTGTCGGCGTTGCTGTTGTAGCGGGCATTGCTGCTTTAACCGATGCTCCTTCAATTGGTAAGTTAACGTTTCGCATCACAGTACTGCAGTGAACAAAACTGTGGAGATGAATTGTTTTACAAAACTTCTCGACGATCAATCTGCACTTTTGTACTTTCATGTTGTTTCTTTCAATTCAGTTTTCCTATTAAAAATACGACATTGCGAATAAATCTGTCGGAAAATTGGAAAGAATTATAATTGAATCCAATGCGAAATCGCAGGCATGAACGCGACCGCAGCTCAATCCACGCTGCACAAGAATCGCGCAGTCCAACTCGTCGACTATCATCGGGCCGTCGTAAAACGAAGCGATGCGCGGCCTGCAGACGAGGACAGAGCAGCTCAACGTCGACGTCCTCGAGGCGCGGCGACGTTTGCTCGCGGGATTCCGGGATATTCACCAACGTCTACTACGAGAACGAGAATTACGCCGAGGACGAAGGTGTTCAGGTCTCCTGCAACACGCTCATGCACAAGGACTCGCTCTCGATTCTCCAGGAGAAGTATAGATCGACGAGCGGCCGCAAGAGGAGCGAGAGAAAAATGCATCAGTCGGCAATGGCCGAGGATAAATATCGATCGGGAAAATACGATGCCTCGGAGAACGATGACGAGGTCTATGCACGGAATTCGGAGGGTCACAAGTCTTGTAGACGACTCTGTCGGAGACACAGCAATTCCTATTGATCTTTATAACTTTTTTTTATATAAGTCTTTACTCGTGTACTGACACATCGTCTTTTTTTGTCTGAAACCTTAATTGTATATGTAACTTTATTTTGAGATAAACTTATTTTTAATGTCTTTGAATGAGTGACTTTTATTTCTGATATATCGATTTATCTTAATTTGATATTTTAAACTATATCATATAAAACTGTACAGGACCAACAAAATTAATTTCTTAATTTTTTGTTGGGATAGTCTGCAATTTATCTTGATCGTGATGAGTCTCTGGGTAAAAGTTATTTTGAAACTATATTTACTATCGAAAACAATATTTTCAGCCTCACAAGACATACATATAGAAAAAATATTTGATGTTTTTTTTTGGGGCACGTTATTAAATATATTTCATTTAGTTATATAATATAAAATTTATATTCTTGAAAATACTAAGTACTAGGTGAAACGTTAGTTTTCACCCTCTTGGTTTTCACCCTCTCCTTCGTCGCTCTCCTCGTTGGGTTCCTCAACATTTTCTCCTACATCCGGTACCGGGATAGTTTCACTCGATTCAATTTTTTCTTCCTCCTTTTTTGGCTCTTCGATTTTAACTTCCTCATGCACGGACTCTTCGATTTCAACTTCCTCGTCGATTTTGGAGATGTTATCAACATTGTCAACATTTTGTTCAGTCGCGTCGCTCTCTAGCGCCTCAGATACAAATTTGATCACTTTGGATTTAGTTTCCGACTCATCTGATCAATACGGATAAGTATACGATGAATAATGGAGCGATGAATAGTGGATTTCGGTTATTCGTAATATTATAATGATATGAAATACAAAAAATATTACCCTCGGATGATATCGAGCTCGTGTCCGTTTTTCTACCTGAAGTTCTGGGAGTGCTCACAAATAGACTTATGGAACTTTGTTTTCCATGATCCGATGGAATTTTTGATGAGCTCGTAATTGTCAATTTCGTACTAGTTTTCTTTTCTCTGTATCTCCTGTAGACTCTCTTTAAGAAAAGTTTGCAATTTAGATTATCGATTTATTTAAAGCTGTATGATTTCGATCATAGTTATGAAGAACATACGTATTTATTATCAGTAAATTGTATTTAATTTAAATGTATTATGGCTACTATACCATATTAATAAATAGAGTATTAAAAACTTTTAGTTCTTTAATCGCGTCTATCTTTCAATCTGCTAATACTAAACGAACCCGTGCAAATAAAAAACTTATTTACATTTCAAATTATCACATTAAGTCTAAATATTAACTCTATATATTATGTAAGACCTGTAAATACGTGTTATTAATGTTGTGTATTACTAGATCAAACATAAGATGTGTTATGAAAATGTATTTCTTACAAAGCCATCTAATTTATCACTAAAAATAACCTGGATAATAGTCGCCGCCTTATTAGCTCGTTCGATTGTCAAGCCTGTGTTTTCGAACATCATCTCCAGCCAAGCCGTCATATCAAAAGCTTCTTTAGAGGCGACGGATTGAGCTCCTAATTGACGATCTATGCAAATTCGCATAAATATATTGAAAAGAAAAACACGAGGTTGACATGCATTTATATTAGCGGCAATAATTTACCTCTGGCCAATTTTAAGTTTTTTCTCGTGTAATATCCTCGATAAGCAGCCTGAAACACAAAAAAAAAATAAGATAATTATCGGATGTAACATATCATGTTTTTTTTTATTGAAAAATCTATAATTAATTCTGTTTCAAAACGGGAATTGATTGTCGAAAAATTTATAAAAATAATATTCCAAGTGTACCTATATTTGATATTTATATTATCATCAAACCAGAGTTTTGAATTCTCACTTGAATGACTGTGGCGGCATACATTGCCTCGCTTTTTGCTACTCCGGACTTTCGTAAAATTTCCACAGTAGTTGCGGCTGCTCTTTGCCATTGAACCTCGCCTCTTCTCTCAGAAAGAGTCATTCTTTCATAGTGACCTCGGAACAAAGCCTATACGAGAACGAATAGGATTTTAAAATAACACACATAAATCAGACATTTTGGTTGCTGACGTGGTATGGCAATTTTGTGTTGTCGACTAAAATAACGGGACCATGTATTATATGTACGAGGAGATCTCGAAGTGCGTGTTTGTGTACTTGTATTTTGGTAGCGGCGCGTTCAGCCTCTTGGAAACTTGCTCCAGTTTGATACAATATCCTGGAAATGGATATTTCGCTGTCGTCGCCAAATTCACTGTCGACTATGGTGAATAATGATGGATTATTAGCTGATCGCTTTTAACAAATTGCATTAGCATCGAGACAGAAAAGTTGTTTGTCCGTACTGATAAGTATATGTTTATTTCAAACAAACAATTTTTCCGACATATGCGAACAAATGTATAAATCTAAGACTCTACCACATCCACAGTCCTTTGTTTGCTTTTCTACCGCTTCTAAATAAGCTTTGAATGCTTTCTAAATAACACAAAATAGAAGATTACTGTGTACGAGTCGTAAACGAAAATATATACCCACATAGACGATCAAATAATGTGAAAATAACTTGAAGTCGTGGGGCCGCAGCGGCGATTTCCTCCAATTTAAGCCCAGTGCCACTTAAGATCTCGACGATCAGTTCGCTTTTTAACATGATACTTTGAACGACTTTTATGGCAACTTAAACAATACAAATACAAATACAAATACAGTAATAGTTATTAAAAATAGAATATTCAATATATATATATAAATATTTTGTTTATGTGATTTATTTTCAAATATAAAATCATTTTGATATTGATTTATTGATTGAGATTAGATTTTGAATCGGATACTTTGAATAATACAGCTTTTTCTAATTAAATATTTACCTTTAGCATTTTCACGTGTGATCATAAGAGTATCCAAATAATCGGCGATAAAGCAACAGATATCTTCCGGCTCCACTCGAATAACCTATCAATTATGTATACATTATATGCACTATGAATCAGTAGAAGAAAATCTTATAATTTTCTATTCCATTAAAAATCATAAGAGAAAATCTTACTTCTCGCGATATATCCGCGCATAGTTCGCTAAGTCCATGGGGCACATCGCAAATGTGCTTCGCATTGTGGTTTTGGAGTGTAACATCCATTTTGCTTTTTGTTATGTGCCTTTTTTGTGCACATAGGTTAGTCGATTAGTTTTAATGAGAAAATAAAGCGATGCTTCTCGATATGCACTTATTTTTGATCACAAAAAATCTTGCGCTTCAGTACATAAAAGAGATAATATTTTTTTTTATAATTTTATAATTTTGTTATAAATAAGTTTATAATTTTGTAAATAAGTTTATATAGAAATGGTTATGCTTGCATTAAATCAAATAAACATTAATACTGCATAACTTATTACATAAATTAATTGTATATTATTAATCTTTTCTCGTGATGATCGATCATTGTATTTGCAAACATAACCGATATCACTGCGATAAATATACTTAATTGATTTGATGACAACCATCTAAAATCCAAGTACTAAGAATCATTAATTAACAGTCAATATTTATCCTATTCTAAATTTAATGGTAAGTAAATAATGTATCCTACCTACTTAAAAATAGTTCGCGAACGTCAATCAATAGTACATGTGAAGTACAAATTCAAATGTTTATTTAAGGATTTAGAACACATGTTAAAGGTCTCCCAGTGAGATTTTTACTTACTATTCGCATCAATGTGTTTGCTCCATAGCGTATAAATACAAAATATGCAGTTCGTTGCAAAGGATACACAAGTTTGTCGGCGACAAAGTGAGTACCTTATAAAACTTTTCGCCTTTTTTGAATAGAGATTCACCAAGTCGTTATGCTTATATTTACTTGAAAATTAATATGCATTTGGTATATTATTACTGAATTAAGTTAGAATGTGGATTTAAAAATACTTAGTATAGAATTTATGCATATTTAATGTTATATTATTGATAGCATGGCTTTTTTTTACTTTGCACAAAAAATATGAGCTTAGATTCAATGAATTATTATCCTGTCCGAGTATTTTTCTCAAATAACGGCTTTGCTATATTGTACAAGCATTGTTCTTGCATAAAACGTTAAGCAAAAAATATAATTACAGCTGGCATCGTTAAATATCATCATTCGAGAAAAAAATTGTGTTTTATTGCGGAAGGTAAAAAAATATACAGATAAAGAAAAATAAAATTGACCGAAACAAAGTCAAAGTCATAGTCGGAAATATATTGAATATTAAAAAAAAATTTTAAATAATTCCAGGATAGAATTTTTGATGCGACTGTAGAAAATTGAAACGAAAAATAGAAATTCAAATTGCATCTGGTAGAAATTTGACCAGTACGACTACTCAGTTTTTAACTTACTTTCAATTGTATAGTATGCATGATCTGCGAGTCAGACGTACCAGTAAAAATTCAATTTAAATCTAGATAAAAACTGGCTATAAACTCCTTGACATTTGTACTAGGAACATTAATCTCGATAACGAGCGACTCTATTATGGAAAATCTAAAACCATTTTTCACAAAATCAATCAACATTTACTTCATGTGAATGATTATTCATTGACAATGCGGAATCAATTTCTAGTCAACCAAGTCCAATAATTTGCGTGAATACTTGTATTCATTTGTATTATAATATTAAAAAAGTTGCGATTTATATGCATAATACAATAATTTTGTTACGATTAACTTGTGTTCGGAGTACTTATTACATTTTAATACGAATTAAGAACTTTCTCTATTCTATCTTTACTTTGTATACTTGGCACGTTGTTTCCCACATCGATAGAATTCTTCATGTCACCTGTTCTCTCTGTTACACGATCGATCAATAGAAATCACTTTCATTTCTAAATACAATTGCATTGTTATTTGGATCGAGAAACGGAGCTGTGAAGTTATGCAGTTAATTTAGACATTTTTTCACTCATTGCAATGCAACTGTATAATTGTATACATATATTTAGGTTTCATTATTAAACTTTATAAAGTCTTTATTTTAAATAAGTGAAAATTTTATAATTAATTTATTTTTAAAATTACAATGTAGGATGTCCACGAGTTTGGAATAAAAACCTCTTATACAGGAAACGTACAAAACCTATGTCATTATTTAGCATAAGCATATTTAATTTAAAAATAATTTGACCTCCTTATACTTTAAGAGAAAGTTGACAAAAATTTGATTGAAAATTAGTGTCTTTCTGTACTCGTCTGCTTTTACTTTCATGTATTAAACATATGGGGAACAAACAATTCGGCCTTTTTTCATAAATTTATATACATTTCCCTTCAAGTAAGGGAGTTAAATTTGTTTTAATTAAATGTCTTTTCATGCCTTAAATATTAGTACAAGTTTCGGAGAAATTTAAAAAATTGATTTTTAATTAATTAAGTTGTTAACGGAATAACGGCAAGAGCACCAGTTATTTTCTCAATAATAGCGTCAAGAGATAACGAACGAGCTACATGTGCTTATATATATACATATATATATATCAATAATCACAACGATCTGAAAAATCTTCTTTCTTCAAAATAATAAACATTCAAATGTTCAGTTTTTCAGTTCAAAGTTGTCGGAATGCGCGCGCCTGCGCACTGATGAACATACCGTTCTCACCAGAGATGCGAAAATCAGGAGAATTCTC
>UELU01075646.1:0-16571 GCA_900490025.1 Megastigmus dorsalis | reverse complement strand
GCCCTGGGATTACCGATAAATTACATAAATGTAATATTTTCTGTTTGAAACATAATTGCCAAGTTAGAATCACGCCATCTCATGGATTAAATTGAAATTAGTAAAAATTAGATATTTTCTTCTCTAGCTTCCGTATTACTTGATTTTTGGAAAATGTCTGGGCTGAGCGCGCTTTATTTGTGATCAGTCTATCATCTCTTCAAGTTTCAAATCAATTGGTTAATTTTTTAAGTAGAAAAGTTTGAAAAACTTAATGCCGGTAAAACAGGCGACTCCGACGTCCCCTTAACGGGAAGCCGGAGGAGCATAGTACCGACGATTACAGTTTCATACTTTTTTCTTTAAATTTTTAATATTTTAGCATTTTTCGAGTTGAGCCCAATTCTTTGTATTTCACAGAATTGGACTCTTGCAAAATGTTATAATACTGAAAATCAAGTATGAAACTGTAAACGTCGCAACTATGCTCCTCCGGCTTCCCCTTAAGGGGGTGTGGTAGCGACAAACGAGCTTTTTCTTTCGCTGATATCTTTTTCTATTTACAACGAAAATTAATATTTGGACTTGAGCGGCGTAGTGCTCGATACAATGAATCGTCCTGTGCTAGCTGAAGTCGATCTGATTTGTCGTTTTTCCTATTAATTGGAACCAGTAAGACGCGTTTACGCATTGACAGCTAACCTCGAAATTACGGTTATATCTACATGTGTTTATAACTTTTAATATTTATAATTTTGCGTAATATTTGGAGTTGGCCGGCGTAGTACTCGTTGATATTAAGCCTTTTGTGCAAGATGGGGCTTATGTGATTTATCGTTTTTTAAATTAACTGGAACATAGAAATAGATTGAACAGCCTGAGGAGGGGGGACGCTACTGTTTCCCCTTAATGGATTAATATTCGTGATTCCCTTTTAATCTTATTAAATACAATAATTTAATTGCAAATCCTAATCTTCAACAGTAATCATATGCAATAGTTTGATCATTTTCACCCTGAACTTTACGGTAAAATTTGTCAGAATGATGGTTCGTCTCACGATAACCTACTTCAGGGTAACTTTTTTTCTGAAATTAAGGTTAATTTTTCTACGATTTTTTTTTCCGTATATGATTCTTCAATTACTTTCACATACTACTGTTATCTGATACTTGTCGGCCATCACCTTGTTATGTTTCAATTAATCAAGCATTAACTGTTTCATTAAACTTTCTTGTTTCAGACAAAACCACGTTGACTTTATGAAACTGGTAATCTTCGATGAGAAAAATCTTTGATGAATTGGTAAAAATACAAATTTAACTACGACTTTCTGTGCACAAAATTGAGATTGCGGTTCATGATAATTCCGCTAATGCTTCTCAATTATTAAATTAAAAAGGTTTAAGGCATCGCAGAAAAAGAAGAGAATTCATAAGTAGCACACAATATTAAATAACCATGTCTCTTATCATCCTGAAAAGATAAATCAAAAACTGTTCTTTTTGTAAGTCACGTTGAGAGGTCGATGTACTGTGCTATAATTAATACGGAGCTTGACGGAGCGTTTAATTCGCGAACAGTAATGAAGTACTCAAGCGAAAAGTGTCAAAGTTTGTAGTTACAAAATATCCCTTCCGATATCTAGAATAGATTCTTACTTGACTCCTATAGAGTCTTAGGCATTAAATTCAACTGATTATCAAATAGTGTAATGTTCAAGAAATGGGTAACATACTTGATCGATTGAAAAAATGCCAATGGTAAGAATCGAGTAGCTTCATTCTCGATCAGCGAAACGCACGACAGAATCATTCGCGAGTGCGACTTTTAGATGATCATTCGTACACTGCCTTCATCGCTCGTTTAAAGATTAACTTTATTGAAATACATGCAAGCATTTTAAAAATTGTATAATTGAAAGTGCAGAGCCAAGCATTTCAGCTTTTGATCGTCGGCGCTTTTTCCAAAAGCCGACTGAACAATCGCTGAAATGTTTGTCCAGCCCTTGACTAAACTGACGATAAAACTGAGAATCAGTCCTTTACTAGAGCTATTGTTTCTTGATTATTAATTTTACGATCTGTAATAGCTAAGAAAAACTTTGTACTTGGCGTCGAGCCGCTGCCACACTTACGTTGTTGCCGTTACACGTGCAATATTTTCTTCGCTTCGAAGTAATATATAAATATATATGTATGTAACTGTACGAGTCAAAACTGTCGACAAATTTTTGAGTATAAAGTTTTTCCTACCTTCCGTGAAGGTAACCTCTAGCCGAGCTATAAAGTTCGATCAAACAAATCATATTATAAGGATGGTAAAATTAGTAATAAGAATACAATAAGAAATAAAAGGGAAATTATAAAGCAATACTAACTACGATTGACTGGACAATGAAAATAATACTCAAAACTTTAATCGATAATATGTATGTAAAATGACAAAATTCTAAATGGGATTGTAGCCATGCAACGGATTTCTATCTTTGGAGCGTATAAGGGAAGTTATGAAATCGTTGCTTCTAGTCGGGGGTTCAACGGCAGGTTTTTTGCATGCGGGGCATATATGGGGTGATTATCATCGTTGTTGTTCGATTGACGAGAACGAAAGTTGAGATTTAATTATGCTGATTTGCTAGAAAATGAAGGAAAGAGGAAGAGAAGCGGTATGGTAATCGTGTAAAATGTATACTCATCAATTTATCTTTTAAGAGTACTTGTAAGAGCTTCTTCCCGTATTTTTTTATATTTCTATAATAATTTGTGTTAATACGCGGCCATGAATGCTAACGTTCAAGTGACTGATTTCTCTTGATGAAACGTAACGTATTTGTAAATTTATGTTTATGGAGTTGGCGCTATTTTCATTTACTCATAAAACATTAAATATTTATCACTATTGACAAGTCAGTCATCCGAATGTAGGCATTTTACTTAGTTAATTAAATATTACGATTATGACATTTTTTATGATCCGCAGTATGATTTCGATCAATTGATGTGAATAATGAGAGCGAATAAAAACGTGTAAATGAATGTAAAAACGAATGACGGAACCCGTATATTGAAAGTTAGTTTCTCCTACTATTACCACGTGATCTCTGAATTGCTTTTTAAGACTGCACTTGACTCGAACAATCGATTTGTTTTTACTTTCGTAACTCTATATACGTTTCTATTGTAATATTGTGTTGTCAATTTTATATAAGGGCGCATGTTCATGATGCCACCAGACCAGAAATGGAGATTTTTTTAGTCGAGTCACTTGCATTTAATTTAATTTTATATTTATACTTTTAAGGTGTATACTTTAAACGAAAACATAATCTCAGTAACCAACATATGATAATGTACAGTCTTCCAGGGCAATCTATGATAAAGGCAGGATTGAATTAAAAAGTAAGCTTTAATTTATAACTTTTTAGCTTATTTTTACATTGTACATTTACTTGAATGTTTAAAACTTGTAGTTTCAAAAAAGTAGTTGACCAGCTGTACCGATAATATAATTAATTTTGTAAGTAGCAATGCGGCGGCTTTAAGTTGATCTTAGTTTTTTTTTATTAGATGCATCTATTCATTTTTTAACATTATTAGGGAGTAAATTCTTTGGAAAATCTGTAAATATTAATTGAATAACATAGTGTGGAATATTTGTAAAAACCATAATCAACTGAATGTTAAATAAAATACTCAAGTTTAGCACAAAAAGTTTGGTATGCATTTGCCGAATAAGTATTGTTTTTAGATTACTCAGTACTTTTAAAACTAAAAAATTAATACGTAATTCTTCAAAATGATTTATCATATTTTCAAGACAGTGAAACTTCTTTTCTAATGAGTTACATAAAATGTACTAATGCAACTCAAATTGAGTTTCAGACAAGCCTTTCAAATGCAACCATCAAAAAAATAATCAAAAAAATCGTATCCAATAAATGTAAATGTGGAAGTTTCACTGTATTTTAAACGCTAAGTGAAAGAAAATAATTTTGATGAATTTACTTATATTCGTGACAAAAGTTTTTGTATGAATATAGAAGATAATGAAGAAAAGGAAAGGTCAGCATTTGTTTTCATAGTTCGCGTCATAGTAGCACTTTGTAAATATAATCGACTACTATACAGAACTAAATTTTCGGAAAAAGACTGCAAAAAACAACATATTTATTTCTTTTGAGCTTGTATTGTTTCCCCTTAGTTTTTGAAAAACATCGTGTACACCTGCATTCAGATCTATGGTTTTTTTAAAAGCAAAGATTGAGAGCTGAATTTCCATTTGCGTTTTTAAAAATGATTTGAGTATTATAAATCAGACTTTTGCTGCTTGGCAATTATGTTTTGCGATTCAGTGCTTTATGAAATCGATAAAACTGATCAGTGCAGGCAAAGTGTATTTATTTTTTAATTATTTGAAGTTTTTTTTAAATCAAAAGCAACAAGAAAATTCTATAGCCTTGATGGGACGAATACTTAGTTTTATTTTTCTACAATGTTTACTATTTCTGATGATTTTAAAAATGAAATCGTTGAACGTCACATACTCTATTCAAAGCAGTAAATGCCAAAAATCATTCTACTTTGATATTTTCTGACAGTAAATCACAGTTGTGAAAAAATAATCTTTAATGACTTTGTAAATTTGAAATCATTGTATAAATTGATTTTCTGTATTAAAGTTTCTTGGTACCTAATTTTTGTACTGCTAATCAAGACTTTTCTACGACTTTTGCAATGATAGTGTCATTTATATTAACGCAAATGATTACTCGAGCCCTCATACATTATTACTATAAAAATGGAACATTGCATCTAATCAAAGTCATACTGTTTTCTTCAAACTTGTATAGTTAGGTATTATTGAAAAGACTAACTATCATAGAGTATCATATGAAACCATATTAAACAAGAAGTACCGAGTAAAAATATAAGTAATACTATAAACTAGTAGTATTACGACAATTAATATTACAAAAAAACAACAAACCTTATTTGTGTAATTACAATTTCATTTCTTTAATTTATGTTGCACTTAGTTGCACTGTGTAGGTGTAAAATTAGAGAAATATAAGAGTATTTGTTTCATGTATTGCAAATCATGTGCACGCGGGCAGCTTTAGCGATTTTATATAAACGTAATTAATATTGCGATATGATTTTTTTCAGTATCTTTCTTTCTTAATATAAAATAATGAAAACTCGATAAAAATTAGTGAATAATGAATACATTAACTTTCGGTCAGTGACCGAGTTTGCACCCGCTTAGAAGTGAAATTTCACTAATTTAAATTAAGAAAGTTTGAAATCTTTAACAAATGTATTAAGGAAATTATTTGATTATACGTTATTCTATATGTTATATTTTAAAAGCGTTTAATGTATATTCTCCTAAAAAATACAAATATTCCAGTAAATAATACTATTTATAGAGTTAAATGTGTGTCTTCTCTACTCAAGAGATACTTTTTCTTGCAATTATGCTCAAACACACATGTTTGAAACCATGAACACAAGATATTACATCTTATGCAAAAGTGCCGCAGTTAATTCAACTCTATGAAAATAAATTGAAAAAGAATTCATGAAGACGGCAATTTAAGTACCTTAATTTTCGGTTTGAATTTTATATTAAACTTTTTTAGTTCAAATAATAAAATTGTAAATATAAATGGCAAAAATAAAACTAAAGAAGGTAGATAACTTAGAGAAAGTAAAAGATGAAACGAATTGAATATCTGGCAGAGGAAAACAAGTTTTATGGGCGAAAATTACGATTGATTACGAAAGTATATATATATTCAACGAAAATATATCGTATTGTCAACGAAAAAATAAATACTGAGCTTCATCAATTTAAAAAACGCACTTACACAAAGTGGAAATTCAGGAAAATTTAATTTTTAAGCATCATTTGATATCTTTATAACGTATTAATACGATCAATCGCGATTTTCAACGTTAAATTGTTTTTCTCGAGCTCTCGCATATAAGATTTGGAAAATAATAAAATGAAACTTAAACAAAAATAGAAAATAAACTACTCTAGAATCCACGGTAGCTACATCCTGTTAAGAAATGGGCAATTTCAATGAGTAATATCCGTATTCAATAAAACTGGTAATAAATTCTTCCAGAATTTGTTTATCTATCAATTTAGATCTATGAAACATTTGGTTTCAAGTCTTCGAAATGAATTTTTAAATGCCAATTAGTTTCGATTTGAAAAAAAAAATTATCAATGGATGCCCATATCTAATCCTACAGAAATAAACAAAAGAGACTCCTGTTTCATAAGAGTGTATTTGTTACGTAATTCTAGAAAATCGAAAGAAAGTGGCCTCCCTTTCGAGCTGTAAATAAAAATTGCTTAGAGAATATATAGACCCTAATGAATACAAACAGTAACAATAGAAGTGAATTAAAACTAGAACCTTTTTAAATTATTTTCATTCGTTTTTATAGTTTGTGAATAAAAATGTCTGTATTCATATTTAATCTTAATTTTTTTTCTAAACAACGAAAATTTGATCTTTGGTTATAGTATTCGATATATCAAAGCGTATGATTTTAAAAATAAAGAAAGATAAACAGTTTTAAAAACTTTCTAATTTTTTAAAAAGTAACAGATTATTGATATTTGTCGATCTATATAAGATCGACATATTTGATGTTATATCATTGCTTTCTGATTATATCCATTTTTAATGAAACTCCAGCAAAGATTACTATTTAAGCAACGGATCTAGACGATCAACTTTACCTATGTCCAACGAAATTTCTTGATTTCTGTAAATACGTATAAGAAAAAATGGTAATGAATGATTTCTTGAAAATATAAAAATGTTTTACTAGTCGATTGTTAGATATCTATTGGCTTTGTGAATGAGTTGCAAGTAAATTCACTCTTATGTACCTACTGTCATTTTTGGAAGATAATTTTACAAGGTGAACATTTTCATAAATTTTATCGCACTTTTTACTAAAGTTCAGACATATTTGTAAATGTGGTTCAAACCATCAATATACACATACTTAACACTACAGTAATTTTTGTTTTAACAAGCATCTTGTTTGAGAAAATTATTTCTGGATTTTAGTGAATCAAGCGATAATTTTGAATGAAAGATGATTCTAGTAGTGTCCTGCAAAAATGTTAAAACATAAGTTAATGCAACGGTTATATAAATATAGATTTAAATATAACCCGAGAAAAGTCTGCGATCGACTATATCATAGATCTTGTCATTTTTTGTCTTAGTTTTTACATGACAATGTTGAAGGCTGTTTCTGTCCAAATTATAGCGATATTGTAATGATCATTACCATCAATGATGTAAAAGAAAACAAAAAACACAATATACTCAGTTTGTGAAGTACATTATGTTTTGTTTATTTATAAATCCACTGTTGCTATTCTGCAAAAATTACAAAAGCTAAGTACAATAACCCAATAATATAGAATAGATATTAAAAATTAATTTAAATACTATCTAAAAAAATAAATGGTGTTTAGTTCGTAATTTTTTGTTGTTTAATAATAATAAACTAATAATACATATATATATTTATAAAATGTATTACAAAACTATACATTCACTTTATATTTGTAAATTATGCTGATACTAGATTTCTTAAATGACCAAGAATCAATTTTAGAAATATAATTCTTTAAAATCAATTACACTATAAGTTGAAATGGTGCAGCTAAATTTATTTTATTACAAAGCTGTTGTGTACAAAAGGAATTAAAATATTGAGGCTGTTACGTAAAATCCAGCGATGTGCATTCACCATCGCAACCGTAATTAATATAAGAAAATAGCATCGAGTTGGGTCAACCAATGCATACATACATAAATATTAAATAGTATAAATTTTCTAAGAGCGACGACGCATAGAGAAATAATGCGTTAAAAGTTTTCTTCACAATTGCGTGCTTTAGTTTCACTGAAGTTTTTGAATTTGCCGATGAGGTCATCAATACCAATTTCTCCGTGCACCTTGTTATCCCTAGTTCTGACATTAACTGTACCAGCAGCTTTCTCTTTTTCACCAACCACTAAAAAAATTATTTATTATTTTAATATAATTAAGGTTTCAAACCTTTTTAATAAACGGTATTAATTTTGTAAAAATTCAGAGGTTTGAACCTTCTATACAGTAAAACGAGTTAACTCATGTATAGGTAAAATATACAGTTTTATCGAATTTCTGCATAGAGGGTTAATCATAAGTATATAAAAATTTGATTGCAACATAGATATGTTTACCTTACTTATGAACAAATATTGCTTTAGAGTAATCTAAATATTCTTTCTATATTTATTTTATTTCAGAAATAAAAAAGCTTAATATTTTTCTAATCGTAACGTACCAAGAATGAAATTAAATTGATCGAGCTGGGCGTTACGAATCTTTTTGTTCAGAGTATCGCCGTGATCTGTATCGACCTCAGCCATGAAGCCAGCATCATACACCTTACTCTTGACTTGTTCAGCGTACTCGTCAAGCGACGGACCCACAGGTATAACCATGACTTGTCGTGGAGACAGCCAGAATGGCCATTTGCCTGCAAAGGATTCTGTGAGGATTGCGATCATACGCTCCACCGAGCCAAGGATCGCTCGATGAATTATCACAGGTCTTGTCTTCTCACCAGCTTCACTATAAGAAAAGTACTTTTTTATCTTTTACAAGAAATTTTTTCAAGCTTGCTAAGAGTCTTTGATTATAATAGAGTATATAAAGATGATAAGAGTATTCTTTTACATTATAACCAGAGCTCCAGAAAGAAAATAAAAATATTTGACGTACTTGACATAGGACAGATTGAACCTGATAGGCAACTGAAAATCGAGCTGTATGGTAGCACACTGATGTGCTCTTTTGAGTGCGTCCATGATGGTGATGTCGATTTTTGGTCCGTAAAAAGCGCCGTCACCGGAATTCAGGGTCCAGGGTTTACCAAAAGCGTCGAGACTTTCGGACAGCGCTTTTTCGGCCGCGTCCCAAACAGCCACCTCACCCATGAATTTCTCTGGTCGCGTTGAGAGACAGAGATTGAAGGTGAAGCCAAAGACGGAGTAGACATGGTCAAGGAAGTCAAGAGCGCCCAGCATCTCGTCCTTGATCTGTTCCGACGTACAGAAGATGTGAGCGTCGTCCTGTTGGAAGCGGCGTACTCGAGTCAAGCCAGTCAATGCGCCTGACAGCTCGTTACGATGCAGTACGCCAAAGTCCGCCATACGTAGTGGCAATTCGCGCCAAGATCTATAAAAGTTTTAGTAACACTATTAAATTTCGTTATAAAACAAGTTATGCAAGTAATTTACTTTTGACATTACATATTTAAGAACAATCTGTGCCTTTTCAATTTTCAAATTCAATTTTATGAAATTAATAATTTACCTGTTTCGCACATCAAAAATCATGCAATGACCAGGACAGTTCATAGGCTTTAGAGCGAATGTTTCTTTTTCTACATCGAATGAAAACATATTTTCAGAATAATGTTGCCAGTGACCAGAAGTTTGCCATAGTTTGCTGTTGTAAATATTAGGCGTGACAACTTCCTACAAATAAATGAATATTTTTATAACTTATTAATCCAGATAATTTGAACAAAAATGGTAACAAAATCTCTACCTGAAATCCTCTTTTTCTATATTCTCCACGAATAAATTCGACTAGAGTATTGTAAATGTGGGCACCGCGGGGTTGGAAGAAGCACGAGCCAGGCGATAGCTCGTGGAAAAAGAAAAGTTCCTGTTCTCGGCCAATCTTTCTATGGTCCCGTTTCGCCGCCTCCTCCTGGAACTTTTCCCATTCTTTCAATTGTTTAGAATCTGGAAAACTAATGCCGTAGACGCGCTGCAGCGTTTCCGCGTTGGAGTTACCCTCCCAATAAGCCGACGAACTCTTCGTGATTTTTGCTGACTTAATCTTGCCTGTATTGCGTACATGTGGGCCTCTACACAGATCGATCAACGGTCCGCATCTGTAAATAAAAACAATTTTAATAATCTTCTCATTTTTATACCCACTGATTTGCAGCAATCAAAATTCAATAGAGTACATAAGACTTCAATAGAAAACTTTGATTTAGATGAATTTAATAAATAATTGAATGGCTTATGATTAAGTTTGATATTTTTTTTTCTTTTGTAGGCTACTTTTGTGCTACCTGTATACTGTAGTGGTTGGCGTTTGCACCTTTTCATTCAAAATTCTAACTTTGAATTCATTATATTTAAACATCTCCAAGAGATCTTCCTTTTTCATTTCAAGCCTCTCAAAAGCTTGCTTTTCCTTGACAATGTTTTTGAAGAGAGACTCTAAATATGGGAAATCTTCATTCGAAATTCCCTTCTCCCCAAGAAACATATCATAATAGAAACCATTTTCTATTGGTGGGCCGTAACACAAACAACCACCATAAACCCTTTCCAGTGCTTCACCAAGAATGTGAGCACTTGAATGCCAGAAAACTGCCTGAGCCTCTGGATCGTCAAATTTCAATAGTTGTAGTTTACAGTCTGATTCCAGTGGTCTATCCAAATCCCACAATTCATTATTTACTTTGGCAATGACTGTATTGTCTGCCAGACCTTGGCTTATACCTCGAGCTACTTCATAAGGAGTAGTACTCCAAGACTGTGCCGGCACTGTTTTGCCATCAGGAAGCGTTACTGTTATTTCACTGGATGCTTTTGCTGATAGGTCTGCCTCATATTCTGCTTTAAGCTTGTCAAATAAAGCTATTCTTTCCTGTGAGTAATTAAATTAATATTGAAATTAAAAAGCAGTATTTATATACTAATTTAGTCCCTTTAGGGGACTACAATAAATGACAATAGTTGATATTATTAATATAATTATTTAAGACTAAAATTTTTTACCTGGATGTATGATGGCCACGGGTTCAACTCCTTGACACTGTTTTTATCTGGAACAGCTACTTTCTGCTTCATTTTTACCTAGAATTATAAATACTAAGTTAAGTTTAACTGTGTATCATTTAACTATGAATTAATCTATTTAACTATATAACTTATTTAATTTAAAGTCACCTATTATAATAACGAAAATAATACATAAATTTAAATAGGTAATACTTTTATAACAAACATTTTTAATTATTCTTAGTGCCAATGCTTAATATGCATATTATTAATTATCTAATACTCAAATAAGTTAACAAAATTGAAATTATTTTGTTTTAAAAGATATGATGCAATCACAAATTTATGTATTAAAGAACATAAAATGATATTTATCTAAATTGAAAGAATGTAAAAAGTATAAGTGACATTAAAATAATTAAATATAGAATCTTTAAATACAATGTTTTTGTATAATTTAATGGTAATATATTAAATATTATTGTATAAATGCGATTAAATGTGCTGCAATGCTTATTAGCTATTCTCGTTTTAATACTTGAAAATAATTATATAAAATGAAACCATGACAAGAAAAAGGTGATTTATTACACCCAAAAAAAATTACATGTAAAAATATTGTATTGTTAAGCATAACCAGGGAACTATTAAAACTTGTTAAAATATTACACAATACACGTTCCAAAATGTTTCAGTTACTGCGACTCAAATTAAAATAGGAGTTGCATTTCAATTAGAAAATATTGGGATGCAATAAATCAAGAAATTTCACAATTTCCGAAATTTACCAACATGGTAATTCATCAATAAAATTAACATCACGCGTATGCTCCAAAATGAAAATAAGGTTATATTGATCTACTCATAGCTTCTATAATAAAAAAATTATTAATCATTCAGTAAAACACGCAAAATCACACTCTCAAATCACAAATGACACATCAAAATTCTATTTAATATTCGAAGAAAAACCTCTTTAGTCCCGCTCGTAGGTTTGAGGTTAGGTATCTACGTTAGCCACGCGTTCACCACAACATAAAAAAGCATACGCGAGGGAGCATAGTTGCAAGGGTGGTGATGATGTAGGCAGACGCCGTTATTTTATCGTTTTGAAATCTCTTTAAAAGGCGGGCACACGAACCAGAGCGCGTAGTGATTTCCACCTAGTGCCGGGTTTAGCTGCGAGTTTTAAACCCCGACAGGTCAGACTCGCTAGCAGCATTCTCACTCCACGCGGAGCCTATTATAAACTGAACCTCTCTTTTTGTTCGATTATGCTTGCAATTTTTTTGTTTTGTTTATTTTGATTATCGTGCCTTTTCCTGTTTGAGCGTCACGTTCTGCAAACCTGCGGCTACGTCGTCTCCCATCGCTGCAGCAGGTGCCCCTTGCACGGTGCACCACTATCCACAGACTGATGAATGACTGAATGAGCGATGAGGTGTAGGTATCTGGAACGGGTCAGGATTTCACGAATTTCAGATTGCAGACGTGTACCTATATGAAGGTATATATGACGTTTCGATATACTTGTATATATAATGTATATAGATATATAATGAATTTTCCAGCGTGACTAAGTGGTTCCAGTTGATATATATATATACTTGGTCACGCTGGAAAATTTATTATATATCTATATACATTATATATACAAGTACATCGATATATATATATATAGGCAAGTATGTATATAGTACATGACTTATGCATATTATGCGTATATGATTGGAATTCAATAAAAAGAAGTGAAGTTTAAACTGAAGTGATATATTTTTAGAGTATTTGTATATTGTTATACCTTGTAATGTAGGTATTCAAGTTACCTTACTCGCACTATTTTCGTATATTTCTATAAACATCATAGTACTTAGTAAAATGAGTGTCATAGTCCAGATAAGGTCCTGACAAGGTCCTGATCAGATCCTGATTTCAAATTTTATTAAATAAAATTACCTTTAATCGTAACTCTGACTATCTTTTAGATATTATAAGTTGTATTTTAGTTGTATTGTTGTATAGCACTGAAAAAATAAATAGTAAAATTATATTTATTGTGATGAATCAATATTATTATTCTTGTAGCATTACATTCAAATGAACAATAAAGACAAAACAATAAAAAAAAAAATTTACGATCCTGCCAGGATTCGAACCTGGAATCTTCTGATCCGTAGTCAGACGCGTTATCCGTTGCGCCACAGGACCGTGTTACGGTACTTTTAATAATTTTCGCACAGCTTTTTACGTCTTTTCAATTAGCAAAATAATTTCATATTTTGACATATACTTTTTCGTAAAATACTTCTTTTTACTATTAAAAAAATAATTAAAAATTTTTTCCCTAAATAAACAAACTTTAAAATGAGTGATTTACTTAGTTTTTATTTTTTATTCAGAATTCATGTCTGTATATTTTATAAAGTTCTTATTTATTTATAAGTATTTAGATACTGTTAAGTACATATATGGTGCAAACAAAATATATAATTATATTACTATTTTACAATACACTAAATATAACTAGGTATATTTCTATAAAAATACTTGTAGAAATTAATTTTGTAAATATATTAAATAGATCAATTTTAATTATCATCAATATATAAAAAAAGGCATGTACATTGATATTTTATACATAAAAGTTACTTATCCTATTACGGTTCATTGATTGAAAAATTAAATTTGAAAGGTTCATTTGAAACATCTGGATTAATTATCGCTTTTTGGGTAGACTGATCATTAACAGAATCAGTTTCTGGTGTTGTTTTACAGTTATCTGTTGCACTTGTTAAACTTCCTGCTTTCTTTAAAAATAATGATTTCTTTTCCACTTTTTTACTGTTAGAAGAAGAAAATTTCACAGCTGAAGCTACTTTTCCGTATTTCTTTACATCTTCTACCATTTTAGACCGATAGTTACCAAATGTATTTCTCATTACTTGTCGCTTTCTAATCAATGATGCATTGTTGCTTTTTAGAACATTTAAACTTTTAGTCATATTATATACTTGTTTATCTTGGAGATTTATATTTGATAGTCCAGATTGTAATTGCTGTATACACCAGCATAGTTCAAGCTCAAATTGATCCTCTGCATCTTGGTGGAGACCACTTGCTGTTCTTAGTGGTTCTGAACTTGAAAATGATGTGACACTTGTACTTTGTTCTGCTGGTTTTATCAATTGAGGTGGTGGAACCTTGTTTCGAGGCTGAAATTGATTTATCAATTAGCATTATCAATTAGTACTGATATGATCATTATTATGAATTAGTGTATGAAACTGTAAACAACATTTTTTTCACGAATTTCATAAATATTAAAAGAAATTTTTTTTAAAATAAATGTTAATTTATGTAAATTTATTATATTTTATAAATTACATTACTATTATAATTTATAAATTGTAAAAAAAAATGTAAACATAACCTATAAAGTACACGTGAGTAGATATTAAACAAATAATTAAATGTTGACTAACTTACAAGTTTTGATTTAGTTGGCATCTTGATCAACTGTAAATGTCCATTTAGTAGATAAAGTATCTTTTATTGAATAAAGATCAAACAATTTAACCGAATGTTTTTCAACTCATATAAGGTGTATGTACATATATATGTATACCACCGTATGATAGGTACTATATGATCGAACTGATCAAAGGGCATGCGTTATATATGTATATAGGTGTTAAGTGTGAGTATCCGGGTGCTTTTACATGCGACGGAAGCGGAACGGTCTCAGCGGAATCCATTTAATCCCATGACATGAGAGCGAGAGAGACATTCGCGGAAAAAATCTCCGCGCATGTCTCTCTCCCTCATGAGTTTAAAGGAATTCCGTCGCAACTGTTCCGTCGCATACCGCCACAATATTGGAATGATTATATTGAACAAATTACTTACGTTTATTAATTATGATTAAAAAATATTAGTAGTAGATTTTAAGCCTAAATAATTTTATTATTTATAATCAGATTCAAAATTTAAGCCTAAACTGTATTAGTAATGTCAACACCTATAACGACTGTTATATAAGTTTCCATTTATTGTTGAAGTTATGTATTTGAAAACATTTTGTTATTACATTTGTAACTGCCCTGAAATGGAGCTTAAAGTATAGGAGTTTGGAACGTCGGAATTTTAAAAAGTATAATTTTTTTTATTAATCCCTCGTCCATAGAGGTCAATAACTCTAAAGTTAGAATTTCACGCAGCGTTTAACGCTATAAAGTTCAATTTACGTAACTTTTCAGTGTTAGAGGATTTTTTATATTATTATATAAATTATAAATTTGATTACCTATAATATGGATTGCAAATTACTGCAGTACATTTCTTGCCCACTCTTTCCGCATTACTTTTATCTTATAATTAATACTTTGCATAATAATTAAATACAATAAATTATTTAAAGCTTTAGTGTCAATGATGAAGCATATAATATGACATATACTGTCACCTGTAAAAAGAAAGTTTCAGCGTTAGCATAAAAATGCACTTTGTGAACACCAGCGATGCTTTTTCATTCAAAAAAGATTATATAGGGACAGATATACAGAATAAATGGATGCAAAAAGGTTTCATTTATAGGATAGCCTCAGAATAAGTTTATATGACGTCGACATGCAAGTATAAAATATATAAAAAATCGAAGATAATATATATGTACATACCTACATACGGTTGCCCAAATTCAGCCATTGTTTCCTTTTGTTCCACAAAAAATTAATCCAGGTATTCATTACAATTATCTTTATTGTGCAGGTCTATATACTCATACAGATAGTAATATAATTACGATATGTTTTTGGTAATTTTTTTTTATGAATAAGTATTTTATATGGACCATTTATTTAATTATTTAAAAATTATTTTTCAGAGTTAATATGTCTCAATAAATCATTCAGAATATTGTGAATGAAATTAAAAAATTATTCTTAAGGTCGCTTAGCAGTAACGTCGAAAAGGTCAAAAAATCCTGATAATTCATGGCTTTTTTCAGATTTATTTACTCTTCCATTGTTGAAGTTAAAAAATTCTTTTGCTTTTTTAACACTCTTTTTCTTGAAGACGTTGTAATTCGACTCGGGCAGGAAACACCTATATTTTAGTTTATGTATTTTAGCGTACATTAGTTTGCCTCACAGTAGTCATTCTTTACATACCTTTTATCGTCTAAATTAAGTGATAAAATTTATAACATACAGTGTGCTCAATAAATATTAATTTAGTTAAATATTTAAAACACTCCAACAACACTAGCGCCTATTAAAAGATTGCAAGAAAAATATATGAATGTTGCATCATCATTTAGAGTATAACAATACGTATCATTTAAAAAAAATGAACCCCCTTACTTGATGGGAAACGTTTAAAAAAAGGTTGAAATTATAGTTCACTATGCTTAATACATGAAACTAGAAACAGACGAGTATATCGAGACATTGTATTCAAATAATTTTTTTTTAAGTTTCCCCTCATGTAAGGGAGTTAAATTTTCGAATTTTAATATTCTTTACGGTTTAAGTAGCGATGTTGGCTTTGTACCTCGCTTTGTACGTTTCTTCTAATACGATTAAATTTTATTCTGATTTCGTCGAGGTCCTTTGCCCACGCGTAATAGACTTAACCCATTAAGGTCAAATGTGCACGTTTGCTCATGCCCACTTTCAACACTGTATAGAAG
>UELU01075611.1:2348-13968 GCA_900490025.1 Megastigmus dorsalis | reverse complement strand
CCCCACTACTCGCCGCGTATATATAGATATACTGGGAGACGTCGCCTATACCTACTGTATAGCGCTCCCACTACCGCCGGAAAGATATAGATATACTTCGCGTATGCGAGAGCGGACTTAAAGTCGAGGCAGTCGTTGCCGAAAATCAGTTCGCTCGGAGCCAGCAACCGAGCCGGTTCCCTGCGAAGCTCACGCCAGCTCTTGCAACCTATCGTGCGCACACGTTCGGCTGCAAGACTAGCGGACCTTAGACAATTGATGTCAGATGGAAGGAGCGATCCGTCGTGAGCACACGGCTGATTGCACCTCCATTTGAAGTCCAGTCAGATTACCTGAGTCGTGCGCACACGTCTCACGCATGACGATTGCTTCCTAGTTCCCAGTTAAATACGCAACTCCGATTGTAACCAGCGAATTTAAGTTGGTTATTTAATGCGTGCGCACACGCATTAAATGCTAACTAATTCGTTAGAGATTTATTTCTTGTAAGTCGTGAGCACACGTCGTTATAAGAAATACATTCTCCGGCCTCGCATATATATGTACATATATGATAATTAATTCCGTGCGTACCTGTACACCGCGACGATAAAGTTATACTTTCCTATTTATAAATCTTTTTCTTTTATTATTTTGTTGCAGGACACTTCGAAATTTCACCACGCCTAACAGATTATTATTTTTCTATTATTTTTGTTTGCTACTTAAAAAAAAAAAAAAAAATCAAAGTTTCTATTTTTGTTATATTTTTTTTTGTATTAGTTTTAAGTTTAATTGAATAAAAAAAGTGTTAAACTTACATCACCGAGTCTACCCGGTCAATTTCCCTCACTACCGAAAAACCTTTCCCGACCTCTATCTCCAACCCTGGCTCCCTGAGCATCATAGATAGAGCTCTCACCACCCCTCACAAACAACCTCGTTACAATCTATATATGACAGAAATAGCTAATTTATCTTTATTGTCTAGGAGGATTGTTGTTTTTATAATTTTGAGTTTGTTGATTTGTATTTGTTTCGACAAGGGTTACCGATTCCCGAGGGGGGCCTGTATCTGGTCGCGGGGGATGGGAAGTGGGATAAGAGATAGCAAAGAACAAACAATGTGCGTCATATGTTAAAGAGCCGAACGTTTTATTTTGGCTACAAATACATGACCCATTCGCTGGGCTTACCTTTAAATTAACAATATAAACTGAAGGACCGGAAAAACAAAAAATGGCAGTTGGCAGGTGTCCCACGTTGCCGTCCCTGAAGCTCCTGACGATTGGCGATGAAGCGGGAATCTCAGCAGAAGAAGCCGGATAGACGTCTGTCCCGTCTGAAGGCGTCTTGGCAAATCGAAAGAGAGGACCCAAGGAGGGAGCGCTCGACCCGTGGCTCCGCCCGCCGTGAATAGAGCCCTAACGCGCCGCTAGAGGCGCAGCCGGAAGTGGCAGATCAGCCGCATTCGCTCCCCTGGGTTTCAATCTTGTTCAAACAGTATTATTTCTGTAGACTCTTTTATACCTTCTCTGATATAAATAGCTACTCCATCTGACTTATTTATAGTACTTTGATTGTAGAAAATATTATATCCATTGATTTTGTAAAGTTCATAGCAGTCCATTTTCCAAGTTTCAGTACATACAACGATGCATGGTTTTACTATTAGGCAATTGATAAAAACAAAGTATTAGTTCGTTATCTATTGTAAAACATTTGTTTAGAGTATTTATATTTTCGACAATGTTTTCATATTCGAAAAAATCATCTTCAATATTTAAATGGCTCTGTTTTACCGAAGTATCTTGGGTATGTAGGTTTAATTGGATAGTCAGTCAGTTCTATAAAGCTGTTTATTTTACTTTTTAACACATGGCACTGTTCACTGTCTATTGAATTATGGTCAGTGTTGTAATTTTTATTGGATTTTTTATTGTAAAAATCACAATTTAGACATTTGTGTTTATTACTTGAACACTTGTCAGCCATATGGTTATCCGCGCACTTTTGACACATAGGCTGATTCTTATATTTCTTTGTACAATGCCCGAATCTTGAAAATTTACTGCATGGAATTGTGTTAATCACATCAAACCCTCTGCAGTTCTGATATCCTATGAATAGTTTGTTTTTAAATATGAATTTAAAAAAAGAAAACTAAGGCGTCGCGAAAGGAAAACAGAGTCCAAATCATACTCTGAGTTACTAGCGTACTATGCGAGGTGAAGAAGTAGCAGCGCAACACAGCAGGAGCAACTATACGAGAGTTGTCTCTCACGAGGTACACCGCTGCGCGCGTGCCACCTTTTCAGCGCGCATAGTCGCATGGTAAGCGGGCCGAAGATGATCGGCATTTTGGACCTCTCTTGTCTTTCGGTGGCGCATGCGCAATTGAAAAAATGAGAAGAAAATATACTATAGAGTGCGTGAGAAGAACAGCACATATTATAGCGGGAGTGAGAAACCCGATAATTTTCTTAGTGATGAAATGGGGTTAAAAAAAGTTTGGACGACTTTTTCTTTGCACTCACAAGGAAACATCTCGAATCCGACCCTCGAAAGGTACCCTTATTTTTTAATATGTTAAAGTAAATCAAAAATCATTAGACACATGTTTTTTTACGTGCTAATTCGTAGATTAAGGGGGTAAAATTCGCCCTTAAAGTTTACCCTCAAAAACAGTTTTTTTTTAAATCTCAAGAACTATTTGGACCTTTTTAATAAAATAAACGCCATTTTATTTCTTGTAAAAAGGCGCTTGCACTAGCACTGTTTTACGGCAAGGGGTTGCATTCCCTACATTCTGTAAGGGTAAACGTGATTATTTTTTACGTTTTATTGGTATTAAAATTTTGTAGTAAGGTCTATGGGATTAAAAATCATTCTATTATGAAGAAAATGAAATATTAAAGTTGAAGTGTCTCAGGGTTTTTTAAAAAATATTATTTGAAGGAGTGAGTTTAACGTAAAATAAATATATCGACTTTTAGCATTATAAAACTTAATTACAATATATTTTTGCATTTGAAATATTGGAACGCTTATTTTATGCATTATTATGCATCAAATAATCCATTAGCATTATATTTTCAGGGGTTGATTTCACCCTCTCTACTATATCGTGATTGAATTATTAGTATACGCATTTCATTTTCGTTTATTTATATTATTATACTGATACTTGATAGATTTAAAAATAATCTTTTCTTTTGCTCCATAATCAAAATTTCTATCTCAGCTATCGGAATCACCGCCTGTTTCAACGTTGTTTATCCATAACAACTCCGTTGTTTTATCATAAAAAAGTATAATTTACTGGAAGACGGTATTCCTTTTCATACTTATGTGTGTATCTTTATATGTATTTATTTCATATGTATACTTTAAATTAAAGTAATTTTATAAAAGCAAAAAAATTGTCTGCAAACTTGAAAAATTGGCACCATTGCAAAGTTGAAGTTCATTTTATTATTTTGGTACTTATTAACAACTATTAATAACTATGTAAAATTAAAAATAAGAGTACTTGACAATTTCTAAATTGATTTCACAACTTTCTTTAGTTTAAATTGGCCATTATAAATTGGAAACTTTATATGAATAAATAAAGAAGCGATTTTATTTAAACGATAACTCAAGTTTAATGTTGATATACTAAATAAAAGACTACCATCTAATAATATTCTATGATTATTAAAAAGAGAATCAATTTAGTAAATATGATCTCATAGAATATTACCAAATAAAAGAGGTATGAATTTTATTATAAAAAAAAAATAAAATTATAAACACAAAATGTTATAATTAAGACAATTGGTGAAATTGTTACACTAAATTATTAAATTTATTATCCAAAAAATTAACAAGCTATGAATGGTCTAAGAGCATTTGATAGAAATAAACTGAAGCGAGTGGGAAAATGCACTCATACTTGCCAAGATTTTACCTTTTTAGAGGTAAGTTTTTATTAGATTTCACGACTTCTTTAGAGACATATAATACCTTAAGTACAAATTTGTATGTATACTAATATATAGCATGAAATAATATTCTATGATTATTAGAAAGAGAATCAATTTAATAAATATGATCTCATAAAATATATCCTGACTTTTACAATAACGATACACAGACCAGTTGGAAAACCAACGGCAGCCAGTCATAACATTATTATTCTCAAAAATTTAGCGTGCATGTCCATGCACCACCATATTCTCAATAATAATAAAGACAACCCGTCTTATTAAAAAGTGTGTCCTAACTTTTACATATTTTCAAGAACAATAAAGATAATCTGCTTTTCTAAGTAATGGATTAGTTAATCTACAGTGTAATTGATAGTCTTGAAAGCGAATTCATTCATTACATTCCTGTATTTTAGAACCGAGACTTTAAATATTATTTTATTAATTTATAATAATTAGAATCTAATTGCCTACTGTAATATTTGAAAATGAGCCTTAACTCAAAGTTGCTAATTTTAAGACTCAATCTACTTCGTAAAAGGAAAAAAAAAATTAGAAAGCATATGCTAATAATATTGATATCAGTAATAAGATTAGTTCCATGACAAGATATGCGCAATCGTTACAATGAACTGCACATTTCCCTTAGAAACTTAAAGCTATTATAAGTAAAAACTTTATTACTTATGAAATTCGCACCTTCCACAATATATATATATATATATATAAATAGTCAAGTTCTGGTATTTCTGGGATGATTTCTAGTATGCATTGTTACTTTCTGGGAGATCCCAGATAGATGGATTTTCATCTTCTGGGATATTCTAGTGCGTATTATAATATTTCTTTAGTAACATTTTCGTGTCTTAATACATAATAGTGACCGGAAATAGAATTGAGCGCCGCAGACGGACATTATTGGGGTCGGGGGTTATGGGGTTTTAGTTTATTATATAATTGACTCAACTTTCATTACGCAAAAACTCAGCCGTTGTGAACAATCTTTTAAAAATCCTAGAAACACGCACATACTCATATGTGTTACGTCCGGAAGGGACGTAAAATAATATTATGTTATTTAAATTATATATCGATACGTATATATATAATTTATGTGGTCCTGGTTACCGTTTCAATTGGATAACTTTAGTATTCAATTGTTTACCGTGAGGTTGGGTTAGAATTTATGAGTCGGAATCTTTTATGGTTTAAACGTTATTCGTTTATTAAATACTATCCGAGGGACTCTGACTGGGATCGGCTCAATCGGCTCGATCTGTCTCTAATTGAAGCTCAAAAATGGACTGATTAATGTGTCTCTCTGGATCAGACAGGATACCTCGGTTCCTGCTGAAAACCCAGAGAAGTGGTAAAGATAAGTGTGTCAGGAATCCGTCGAGTAATGGGAGATCAGCACGTGAATCAATCAGCTGCGCTTAGTAGCTGAGCTGAACGCCTGACGCGCGAAAAATATGGTATATAGGTGTGTGTGGACGACCTTTGAAGAATGCGATCTCTGTGCTTTTGCGTATAGCCAAAGTTAAAGAGATGTTTCGACAGAGGTCGGTATGTGAGAATGAAATGTAGAAATGAATATACGTTTTATGAGTATACGATTAAATCATAACATTGAAAAAAAAAAATATTTGTGTCTGTCTAAATAATTTTATTCCCTAATCGAAAGATGATATGAATGTTTTGACTGTGTGAGTGCGTTTTGTTTTACATTGTTCTTACGAGTCTCTCTCTTTTACAATATTGACAATGAATAGTACAGTATAATATAATAATACACAATAAATACATGATATATAATATGTTGTGATACAATAGATAGGTAATATACGAAGATAAAATTAAATACGATGAATAATTTTTAAAATATTTAATGGAAGATCTATAATGATGAGGTAGCGATGCCAGGATCATCATGATTTCGGATGACACACCCTGATGACGGTGGGGTAGTTAATGTCAGTTGCAAGGAAATGGTGTTTTGGGTGTGTTCTTGTTGTTCACTCTCTGATTTAATTGGATATTGATTTTTATTCTGTGTTGGTGTTAATTTTTTATCTCTACCTGAAAACATTCTATAAATAATTAATAAAAGCCCCCCCCCCAAGAAAGGTAACTTTAAGTTTGTAACTTTATTACTTTTTTTTTTTAAGTAATGAGATTGACGATTCCAATGATTTCTTTAAAGCATTTAATATTGTTATCAAAAGTTTACTTGAAAATTATTGAAATATCTGTTTACTGTATTACAAAATCATTAGATATTTATTAAATTGATAATATTATTATGTAAATTGTCCAAACTTATTATGTTACGTTAAAGTGTATATTTTTTTTGTTCAACTATTGTTTGGTAATTTGCTCTTTCCAAAACATAAGTTATTTGAGCTGTGAGTTTGATAGCATGGTATTCATTTTATTTGTATAATCATTTTATGTGTATACAGCTAAAATATAATAACTATTGTTTTATGAAACCTTCTGTGTGAGATAGAGTGCGCGTATCATTCGAGCAAGCTCGAACTCTTAGCTGTAGTCTGGGCCATGGAGCGTCTGAGAACGTGGTTACTAGGAATTCACTTTAAAGTATATACTGACTGTCAAGCATTAGCCTATATTAATTCGATGAAAACGAAAAATACTCAAATTGTACATTGGCTGGGCATGATAGAAAAATATGATTATGAAATTGATCATCGAAAAGGGGAACAGATGCAACATGTGGATGCGCTTTCATGAGCACCAGTAGGGCAATCCGATGAAATTGTTATGTCGGCGAGCGTGTTTAATATCACTGTTCACGAGGACGAAATTTTAATGTACCAGCACGGCGATGAATTGTTATCGAGGAAAATCAAGATTCTAGGAAAGAAAGAAAGCGAGCGTACGCGGCGTGAAAAGGGCGAGGTTTTAAATTATTCACTTCAAAATGGTATATTGTATAAGCGCGATGAAAGAGGCAAAGACTTGTATGTTGTTCCGCGTACGATGAGAAAGGCGCTCGTGATCAAGAACCACGACATAGCTAGTCATTTTGGGGTCGACCGGACAGTAGCACGGATACGAAATTTCTATTATTTCCCGGGAATGCGGAGATATGTAAGGCGACATATTGCGTCGTGCATTGAATGTTTACTCTCTAAGAATAAGGTAGGTAAGCAAGCCGGAGTTTTGAATCCGATTCCCGTCGGTAAGCGTCCGTTCGAAATTGTAAATCTAGATCACTTAGGCCCATTTATCTCATCAGTACGGAAAAATAAATACGTTTTAGCAGGGATTTGTAATCTTACGAAATTCGCAAGACTGTACGCTCTAAAAGACGTCAAGGCGTCAACAACAATTAGGAAATTAGAAAAAATGGTTGGAGAATTCGGGGCACCTATGCGCTTTATTACCGACCGGGGAACTGCGTTCACTTTGGAAAGATTTAAAGCGTTTTGCAACGAGCATGGGATCAAACATACCCTAAATTCGAGCAGGCATGCTCAGGCAAACGGCCAAGTCGAACGTTTAAATCAGAGGATATTACCCGCGATACAAGCCAATTTAGAAAATAGTGAAGGTTCGACATGGGACAAAAATTTAGACCAAATTGAACGCGACATAAACAGTGCGATTAGTAAAACTACTGGCCGTACACCGTATGAGATACTTTATGGATACATTCCGCGGTTTAAAGAAGGTCATGCACGAGAAATGTCGGCTAGGGCGGAAACATATAAAATTCCGGAAGAAATAAGGCGAGAAGCTTTGCGAAAGATAGAGACCGAACAATTATTAGCAAAAGAGCGTTATGATAAAACGCGAATTCAAAATGTCAAATTTTCCGTAGGAGATATTGTATTTATGAAGTCGAACCCGATTGCAACCGGGGAGTCAACAAAGCTCCAGCCTAGGTTTAAAGGTCCACTCGTGATTACCGAATTATTTCCTTCAGATACCTATAGAATCCAGAATCTTAACGCGAAAATTACATCGAAGGTTAGCACCACCGCGCACGTTAATCAGCTTAAGATATGGCGAGGTTTTAATGATGAAAGCGACAACGACGATGGTGATACTGATTCATTATCCGAAATTCAGGGAAATTGCGAAGACGTACAAAGGGATTCTATAGTAGACAATCTGAACGCAAAAGATAGAGAAGTAGAAGAGCGAGAAATAGATTTAAGCGGAGAAAAGCCAAAAGAGGCTGACGAGAAATCCAAACCGATCCGCAGAAGCGTGCGAAACCATCGGCGACCGGAGAAATATAAAGATTACGAAACATAACTAATTCTATTGTAAAATAGCTCGGAGACCGAGCTACGCCAAGGATGGCCGATTGTTAGAAACATAAGTTCATATAGGCTCAATGTACAGTTCATGCGTGAAGTGTGTATGTGTGTGTGTATGGTAGCTAGCATGAACGCGAAGTCAGGGTGGAAAAGTTTAACGCCGCAAAGTTGGCGACTTGCAAGGAGGGACTTGAGCGCAGCGGCGTGGAGTCAGATACGGGAGACGAGTCCGAGCGATTCACGAGATAGGTCGTACGAGAGACGTGGCTAGCGAGCCGATAGAACGAGCCAAGTACGGGCGAATAGGGAATCGAACGCGAGGCAGTGGCCGTTTTCGCGACGACGATTGTTGGGCCAAGGACGGAAGGCGAGTGTGAGTGTAATTGGCGTGAACTATCGTGGAGCCTAATCTTGAGATTAATAAACTAATTATCTTTTACCTTAATGAGTGGTTCTTTCTCCCCACGACCTAAACGCTTATAATAACTATATATATAGTAGTTGTATCCTATTTTACAATATAAATACCTATCTGAAGCTATAATATCTTTTAATGTATTAATAACTACAATTTTTTTTACTTTAATATTTTAAACAATAGGTTTTTTGTTCACCAATAAATTTCTAAAATTAGTGTGAACATTTCTGTTGTAAATTACTTATTTGTATAAATCATTTTAATTATTATTTGTAAAACTTTTACTAAAATATTCGAGATATAGCATCGTGTCAATAAAAAGAATTCCAAAGATTGGCTTGGGTTGTTTAAGTTTCTCACCGTTACGACTTAATAGTTAAAGCGGTTGCTAAAACTTCCATACATTGTTCGTTTTAAATTCCCTTAGACTGGGAATTTATTTTCTACTGTCATTTATGACTTCGATGTTTTTTTTTTAAATGTATATTCCATATACACATATTTTTTCATTCCAACATTTCCTTTTTTTATTATGCGATGAACTGATTAATTGGAATTTTAGATTTTGTATTCCATAATATTTTTATATAATAATATATGATATTAGGGTATTTGAATCATGTATGTGCTTGTTGTTTGAGTGTTAACGAAACTTTGTATCCTTAGCATCTCTCGTACGAATCTCTAACATTAAGACTGATAACTTTTCTCTCGTAATATTTTCGTTCTTTTTTTCTATTTTTTTATGGTTTCTTTATCTTCTATATTTGTTAATCTTATTATGTATTGTAACGGCAGAGCGCGTTTGAATTCCGCGCGCGAGCGGAACGGCGCGTACGTACAAGCGCGCGCGCGCGAGAGAGAGAGAACGAGGAAGAAGGCCGAACGGAAGCGGCCATACTGTTCTCTTCTCTCCGGCCGTACGACACGTGTTGCGCGTTCGCTCCCGCGTGGGCGTATTTTCTGGTGGGAATACGAGTGCCTGGCAGTGCAGTGGTGGAGGCAAGAAGCCTCCCCACCATCCGCGACTACTGAGCCACCCAGGAGCGGGTACTGCAGCGGGAGAGCCCGAGGGAACAGCGGGCAGTTGCAGCCACGTAGCGTCGGCAGAGCACGCCTCTCGAACGAACGAGAGCGAGAGAGAGAGAGAGAGAGAGAGAGAGAGAGAGAAAGAGAGAGAAAGAAAGAGACGCGCCGAATCCGTTACTCGGCCGTGCAAAGTAAGTGAGCTTTATTTTCCCGTGACCGGATAAGCCCGTCGTGAAAGCCAGTAAGGACGCGCACTGGCCGACGGAGACGCCATTACGACAGGTTACTCGCCGTAGAGTAACCTGTACAAGAATAGCGGCGCCGGAGCTTGTAAGCCACGAGGCGAACCTCATGGTAGCTCCGAAGAATTGCGTGCGCGCGTGTATGCGAACTCAGCCCGTTCGTCGCGTTCGAATTTATATTTGAATTTATTTATCTGTAATAGAGTCACTTTTAAAGAATATACTTCATTATTTTTATACTACTTGACTGAGTGAGTGTCATTTCGTGACCTCACTCGTTTCCCGTTTTCCTCGCACGTTCGAATACCGCCCTCGCCGATCGTGGCGAGCTGGCCGGCATTTGCGGCGGGAAAAGCCGCACGGTTTCGCGTTTTCGAGTTAAATGTTTCCTGTTAATTTTTTTGTGTCATATTTTTTTTGACTTATTTTTCTATATATATTTTTTGTATGTTGTAAATATATTTTTTTTGTTAATTTTTCTTGTTATACTTTTTTTACTGTATCTGTTTATTTTTACTGTTTATTTTTCAAAATCCGTATACGTATATATACGTATTAATTATATATATGAGAAATTCTTTCTCAACGCATGACCCACTACAAGCCAAAATTGGTTTAGCCCAATAAAGGTTTATAGGTGGTCAATCGAAAGGTCTTAAAGTCTACTTTCAAAATCCGAGTGGCGTTTTTATCTAAACATCATGGCCGATTAAATATGGCCGCCAAAACCACGTGGTCTGCACAACGCCACTCAGATTTTGAAAGTAGACTTCAAGACCTTTCGATTCACCACCTATAGACCTTTATTGGGCAAAACCAATTTTGGCTTGTAGGGGGTCATTCGTTGAGAAAGAATGACTCTCATATATATATATATAGTAAGTGTTTAGGTTTTATAAAATAGGTAAAGTATACTTCTGATTTTAAAATACTTTTTCTAAAAATAAATTAATCATTTTAAAAATATGTTCTATCTATTATTTTTTTGTTATTATACTTATTTATTACACTTTATATTTAAATTATATTCGATATATTATATTATGAACCTGTAACGTTAGACGTAGGCATGCAATAAGGTGGCAGCTAGTGCAGCGTACCCCACGCGCGAGTTAACTCCCACAGCCGTGTTATACTCGGACCACAGTTAACTTTTCCCGGAGGATGATGTAGATTCTCGAAGGAATACTCTTAGACTCATAATTTAATATGTAGAAAATATAAATGTTTATTAAATAATAATAACAATGAAACTTATTTACAATGGTCGAGCTCGGTGCTCGGATCGGGCCGCTCGAGTATGGCTTCACAGAGTTCGGTCGCCGGTATACTATAACAGAGAATATCCGGAGAACCGTCTGTCACACATTTGCGGCTTAGATAGAGATAAATCTTAGTGAATAAACTTAACCACTAATTATAGAAAATAACCTTAAAGGCGAATTGTAGGCGCGATCATAAAGTATATTTAAAGCTAAAGTGATTTAGATACGAAATGCATCTAACGCATCTATTTACAAGTGTGCAACCGGAGACACCCCTAGCTGGCTATTGTATTGGCAAAATGCCTTCAGGTGGCGGTATCCACGGAGAGGTTACGGTACGGTACGGCAGTCTCAGGTAGAATTAACTACGCCAGCTTGGGTGTGTGCGGTTACGCAGGGGGGGGGGAGACTGTAGGTCAACTCC
>UELU01075539.1:0-21308 GCA_900490025.1 Megastigmus dorsalis | reverse complement strand
TACAAAATGTGCAGAGAAAAAATTAAAAAAGCGAAAAGGGTAAAAAAGTAATCCAGAAAAAGAGGAAGAAAATATTCAGGGCTTTATTCACTTGTGTAAGCGAATGGAAGAGGTAAATGGACGATAGCTTAATAAAGTGCGTATAAATAACGCCATGTGGGAGACTAAGCAAATGCGATAACCCGTTTTGAATCAATAAAAAAGGCCTGGCAATTTGAACTCTTTTATAGATAGTAAAAGAATAATACCTGCAGCTGGACCTTTTAAAGTAATCTGTTTCGGGGAAAGTTTAGCAACCGATTGTTTGTGGAAAATGAAAACAAATATTTACTATTTTTAAAAAACTTATATAATATGGAGTAATGTTTAGTATTTACAATATAGATAGTGAATTGATTAACAAATTAACTAATCAGCAATATATGTATTTCTGGTTCCTTTTTCTTTAAATATAATTTTAAATTTGAATTAATTATTATATAATACGATATAAAATTCCGAGTAAGTTGTCCGCTGGAGGCGAAAACGAAGAGAAAAAGAATTATTCTACCAGAATGAAAATACAGTAGGGAAATAAAAAACATTGATAATTCATGCGTATAATAAATGCGAAATTGTTATTAAAAATGTATTTTTATTGAAGAGAGCAAAAAGCACAATATCGCCTTTCATATACGCTTTATGCTTCGGTAATAAATCGATGAAAGAAAATGGTTTTAATATTAAAAATAAAATAGATTGGACTCTTTACACACGGAAAAATTAAAACATTAACAATAGCGAGAATTTTGGTTTATTGTCTAAGCTATACGGTCGTGCGTAAATTCTATAGAAACGTGATAATGCTTTGCTTTTATTTCTAGCATTTAATTGAATCCTATGTAAAAAGATCATATTTTGATATTTGAATCATTATTTTCTTTTTTGATTCGCATATAAAGGGTAAGGGGAGAGGGAAGAGGTTAAACGAATCGAGAGGATCTTTAGTGTAAATTGGTTTTCTCCAATTGTTGGTAGCCTCGCCAAGGGTAATGCGCGATATATGTAGTTTGATGGAATCGAGCCATGAATTGCTAGCGATTTCGAAGGGACCGTCGAATTTAATCCGAACAATTAATTGAATTGCATGCTGATACGTGAGAGTGACTGTTAAATGTGCAGCTACTACTGCTTCGTTTTCATTGCGGTTCCCAGGTATTTATACGAATTCATTATCCCTGTCTACAAAATGCCGCGCATTTCCCAAAAGTTATTTTTAACAACCCTTTCGTTCTCCCCGAATAATTGTGAATTCAATTTGCGTGGCATTTTCGATTGATTCATTCACGGATGACACCCCGCATCAATACGTTAAATATTCAGAACTTAACGTTTTGCACACGAAAATACGTAATGCCAGAGGCATAATGTAAAAATAATATCTATAAAGTTAGATCTATTCGATTAAAATCATCAATTCAGGGTATCATTAAACATGTGTCCTCTCAGGAGAACACTTGTATTTGCGGTTTCGTAAAATTTAAGATATAAATATTTAAAAATATACAAAAATTAGTTACAAATTTATCTATATAAAAATAAATTAAAGAATAAATTTAAATACGCAAAAGTGTATATTTTTAAAGAATTTACCTCCTATGAAACTATTAAAAAAATTAATTACACATTTAAAATTAGAAAAAAATTAAACAATCTTAAATATAATGAAAATTCAATTTAGAATGAATTTATACATTTTGTAAAATTTAAATTTTTAGGGTAAATTTAGGTTAAATAAAAATTTAGTTTGAATTGGGGGTAAAACTGAATTTTTATTTTTAATATTTAATAATAATCGATATTATTGTATAAAGAAAAATGGATTCACCTAGTTGAATTTATAAATTTACAAAATTTAGAATGAATTTATATTTCATTGTGAAATATGGGTTAATTATCAGTAATATACAGTCGTAAAAAATACATACTACATACAATTTTTAATAATAAATATATACTTATACATATCCGACGCTCGTAAATTCAGATTTCGTTCATAGTTAATAATTTACTTTTACTAGATGAAAACTAAACGTACAAAAATGAGACTTCGAAATATTAAACAAGTACATTTTAGTGCTATCGATTTACATCTTCTTCTGTGTAACATTTATAATTTAACAAATAAACAATTATCTGAATTTAATAAATAAATGTCTGTCTTTGAGTCAAATTAAACGTCTATTGTAAAGGACACTTCTAAAAACGTTAAAATTAGTTTAAATTATACTCAGATCGTAAATATAGTCCAGATTTAATATATATTTATATACAATATAAATTATTTCGATTTTCATTTTGAATTAATAAATTATTCATTAACTGAAAATTTTAGAATAGAATTAGTAATTAACATCTAATTTATCATTATTCATATGTTTCTATAAAATCGTAAAGATATTTCAACGTAAAGGAGAAACCCCACGGTACGTAGGAAAATTGCCCGTATGAGAAGACGTATGAAACCTAAACTATTAAAAAATAGACGAAAATACACGTAATTTAAAAAAAAATTTAAGGGTCCTCGATGACGGGAACATGTTAAAAATTTAGACTAAAGTTTTCATCCCCTCAGACTCAAAAATACCAGTTAATGCTTAAAATGATCATTCTATCATCTTCTAAAATTTCAAGTCAATTGGTTAATTTGTTAAAGAGAAAAGTTTGAAAAACCTTGTGGGTATTTCGATGTAGTAAGGGCGGGAAATTTAAATTTTTAGTGACTCCGGCGATGAAAAAATAGTTTAAAAAATCGCTTTTTTAAACAATTGAAGCAAGTTTTTGTTAGGAAAAGTACTGTAGATGTTTGGATTTCGCCGAAAGCTCTAGTAAAGCTTTGAATTCGCTATATTTTATATCTATTATAACGAAATTACGAGAGACATTGGTCTACAACGTGGATGAGAGATCAGACATTGTAGGATATATCCATGACTAAATATATATTTCACCAAAAGTATTGCTAACATCACGATTTCATCGAAAGCTCTGTAAAACCTGATTTCCGAATATATACTTCTCTTCGAAACTTGATGAAATTGAACGGTGTTGGGTGGAGTTGAGCTTAGAAAGTGAAAATTCGTTTTACTTATGCGATCCGTTGAGGATTTTCGTATAAAAAATTATTGCGACTCCGGCATCCCCTTAACTGGTATTTTTGAGTCTGAGGGAATGAAAACTTTAGTCGAAATTTTTAACATGTTCCCGTCATCGAAGACCCTTAAATTTTTTTTTAAATTACGTGTATTTTCGTCTACTTTTTAATGGTATAGATTTCATACGTCTTCTCATACGGGCAATTTTCATATGTACCGTGGGGTTTCTCCTTTGAAGAGGATATCAAACGACGTAGTGACGATTGCCAATTTCTGCATGGACGAGACAATGCGAGACAAAGGTAGCCACAACTACACGTGAAATAGTGCACAAATACAGTTCGCATATGAAAAAAGTGAAAATTTCACATATTTTTGTGTATAGGTATCAGATAAACCTCGATAATGAGTGAAAATTCCATATATTCATAAGTGTCAATATTGGTTTCACATGGAAAAAATGTGAAAATTCAGATTTAGAGAGTAAGTTATATGTACATAATACGTAAATTTTCAAGATATTATAAAGTTGTACTACTTTTAGCACGTCATAAATTAATTATGTAGTTGGTTATTTTTTTGTGAAGTTTTCAGAAGAAGAAGTTTTAGAAAGTTAATCCGAAAGTTTGAAGGAAAATATTAATTTTTGGTATGCAATATTCAAAGCTCGGATAATAGGGCTATAAATTATGAAATCAAGTATATGTAGGTCAGTCGAAGTATTTTGATCCCTTAAATTATCTTATATAGATTGTCAATAAATAGCCATTGCATTATAAGCTCTGTTAAAAAAATCATAAAGGATATTTCGGAAACTTTAACATTTTATCATGAAAATCAAATTTTATTGTTCGGCTTTATTTAGAAATATTGACGACACTGTAAAACGCTTATTGTGGTATAAATAAATTAAATTTTATTTGAAATTTGTGCAATTTGTTACTCGACGAACGACAGGCAGCGTATGCAAAACCAACCGAATCCACGCAACGTTATTGGAAATGAGAAAGAACTGCACGTTAGGTTGACTGAAATCTGCAGCTTTGTACATACACACGAAAGGCCAAAGAAACCGCTGATTTGTAAATCTGCAGCAGGCGAGAATAAAGGGTGGGGGAGGGTGGGGGTGGGAGGGGGAGGGAGGGAAAGCAGAGTTGCAGAAAAGGCAATATCTGTTGCTTGGCGCGAGAGTCGTCGAAAATCGATTGTCCGCAGCTCTAAGCCGAGTGTCCCATCTTCCGATTGTTAATACTCGTCGTCAGCTCGTGCATTCTTCTCTTTCTCCCTCTTCCTCATTTATCCTTTGCTCTCTCGACTCTAAAGCCCTTTTATCTGATTACCGCGGCGAACTCGGGGCCGCGTGCAGCGGACGTTCTCCGAGGCTCGTATGTAGCGGCGCGGTAACACGGCGGAGTACTGTCATCGATTTTCGATGCTATCGCGCGCAGTGAGCGTCGAAACGACGTCAATAAAGCCGTTCCGTATTATTGTGCAGTTTACGATGCATCCGCAAGTTTGCTTTACGCGCCAGTTTCATTTCATTCTCGGGATTAAAATCGTTTCTCTCATGGGTTTGTGCGAGCGAGGGACCAAGGATAGACACATACAGAGAGAGAGAGAGAAAAGAGAGAGAGGAGAGAGAGACGAGCGAGGGAGGAGAATTGGCTTATCACGGAGAGACACGACTGGTCAGGGAGAATTTTTTCTTCCTTCAACTGAACTGACGGCTGTGACTTTTTTAACGCTTTCATTTGGATCGGTATTAAAGTGCAAGGTTTACAATTGGTGACTTTACGACCCTACTCGTCTATTAAGTGAATCACTGCGTGTACTCGAAGTAATGGTGAAGTCCATTACGTGTGTCCCGCGCATATACTCACTCTTGTGAATTTTTTCCCGCTTTCATTTATACGCCACTGAACCATAAGCGCTCAATTGGACATATTTATTTATTACAAGAACATCATTGGAAATGGGTTGGGTTGGGGGAACAGCGAAATCAATGACTCAATTGTTAATTATATTCTCGATATTCTGATAAATCTGTCTGTCTTGTTAAGCTATTTTTAATAAAGCCCAGATCGGGCATCCTGGTTTTAATTGAATTGCAGAACTAATAGGATTGTCATATTATTTTTGTATGATTTATTGGAAAATTTTTCTGATATAATTTGCTAAATTATAGTCAAATAATTAAAACAATAGCCAATTACTATTCAAATATATCTCTAGCTTGTAAATTTAGATAGCGATATTCTTGTTCTTCCGGAAATCTCGACGAGTTCAAACTATATTTGTCTCATAATTAATTATGTTCAGAAAGAAGGAGATAGGTGGAAAAGAGGTATAGGGGTTGATAAAGAGAGGAAGGAAGATATGGAGAGAAAGAGACTGGACTGCTCATTTGAAATTACTCGCGCGACTTTATTTGGAATGCAGTTTGCAATATCCGTATAGTAGCGGCGGCCTTCCGTTATGTTCTCTCGCACTCCCCTTGCTCCAGTCTCAAAAGTCTTCATTGCACTCCGCGACACCTCCAAATGAGTGTGTATCTTCCGTAGGTGAGTTGGCGTCCCTTCTCTCCGTGCATTTCGCGCGATGACTCGGCGCCGACGCACCACGTGCAAAAGAGGTCTGATAAAAAGGTATATGTATGTATATATAAATGTGTGTGTGTGTGTGACCCAGACTGCGAGGAGAGAACGAAAGGCGAGGATGATGTGTGTGTGCAGGGGTGCGCACTAAAGAAAGAAAGGGCAAAGAGTAGGGTAGTAGCTAAATGCGGCCAAATACGCGGACTGTAGAGTGCAGGAACGTGGGTTACAGAGAAGCTCGAAGGTGGAAAAAGACATGTGTGGAGAAGTAGAATGGAGGCAAGCGCGCGCTGTACTATGAATTTGAATAAATAATTCAATTGTCTTGTTTTCCACCGGGCTCCTGCAGCTGCAGAAGGGTCGGTTCTCGCCGAATACTCTAAATAGTAGCTAATCGCGTATTCTGATTTGCATAAATATAAGCCGTGTAGCACTTTGAGTACAAATTAATATTTTCGTGAAATGATTACATTCAAACGGCGTAGGGTCGGACATTTATTTAGAGCATCGCTAAGGAGCTTTTAGAATCTTGGCGCATTTCTTGAATCATTAAATTTCATAACTTAAGCTTCTCGGAACTCGGCGTTTTTCCGTCACTTAATAGAAAATTGCTTATTTAAAGCCCGTATTAATGTTTCAGAGGAGACATTATTTTTCTTTAAAAGAAATACTACTTTTACAGCCGATGTTAAATATATAAATGCAAGAACGTATATATAATGTATTGAATTCAGCTGTACACACGTTTCTCGATAAATTCAATCAAGTTTTTTTGACTTTACCCATTGATTGTAAGGTCCATCGTTTTTTCAATCATACATTTGTACGTGCTCAATGACCTAGATTTCATTCATCCTCCTTTTCTTTTATATCAGTCTGTTTTTCTTTTGATAATCTTAAGTTTCCTTTCAATCCTCGTATTTTTGCAGCGGATGAAATTTCTTGATAAATACTTTTTATATGCGATAAGGAATATGGATAAAAAGTATTTAGATTTTAATCATTGGTGAATAAATATTTTGAAAGATAGATGAGAGTCAACGTTAAAGGAGCTCGTTGCTTAAGTGTCCATTAGCTGAGAATTTCACTGTATACCTGTATATAGAATGTTAGATTACGTAGAAGTTCTGCGACAAATTTTCTACGTTTCACATTGCTTCAGACTACGGAGCTACGCTTTGATGCAATGTACACAATAAAATGAATGAAATATTACGTAAGCGCAACTGCGTAAATATGATACGGGTAGTTTAATTAAATTAATTGATAATGCCAAAGATAATGAGGTGATAATTTAAGAGTGAGGAATGACAAATGACACGCATTTCATTTTATTATCATAATTGTTGATTACATAACATATATGTAATTTTGATTGTATAATTAATACCGAAAACCCAACATCTTTTCAGCGTGTATACGCTGTGTTCGTCTCGACACTAGAATATTTTGAAAAATTTCGACGCGCACCACTGCGCGAAAACTCCACGTCTCGAGCGTCAGTAGTCTATATACATATATGTAAGGGAGAGAAGAAGAAAAAGAAGTTAGATACTTGGGGTAGTAGAACCTCGGCGACAATTAGCAAAGAGCGCCAAAAGATGTGCTTGCGTGTGAACGTGTGGGTGTGAATATAGGGTAGGGACGCGGGGCGTGCATATAAAAGTTGAATAAGAAACAGGGACGCAGAGACGGAGGGAGGAGTTGTGTACAAGTGTCGCTGGGCATTCCAGAGGCCTAGGAAACAGTCAAACAGTGCAGCTCGGGGCCGGGAGTCGAGCGTCGAGGCATCAGCAGCTGATGCTGCCGGGCGTGAGCGTCGCGACCCGTCGTCTCTCTGTGTGCTCCGTAGGTCAAGGAGCGCGGCCCCCGCCAACCGACTACATATATACATATGGCCGAGTTCGCTGGCACACTACTATACAGTCACGTGCCGCAGGAAGAGTCACGTATTCGCGGCCAGGAGAGCATCAGCCACACGGCAACGCACGCGCACTCGCTGCTCACTCGTAAAAAAAAAAGAAGAAAAAAGAACTCGTTAACCTCATCCCGCGCACTTTGCCGGGGCTCACTTTTAGCGCGGCCGACTTTCCGCGCCTCGCTCCTCCTCTTCTTCTTTCTCTACACTCTCTCTCTCTCTCTCTCTCTCTCTCTTGCTCACACCCACACACGAGTTTTTTTTTGTTGCTCCCGCGCCCGCGCAAAACCGTTCGGCTGTGTTTTATGTATTTGTCCGGGGGGTAGGGCGCGGTGTTTTATCGGCAGGGATTTTCTTTGAGGCCAGCCGATTGATCGGCCGATATAGGATGTGTGTGTGATGTTTGTTCGCGAAAATTCTTATTTGAACATTGATTAATTGCATTTTTCAACAGAACAACGAGTGCCGATCGCGTCGCAGGCTCTGTTTATCGAATGAAATCTAATTATAAAGTCAATGAATTATTTAAGTAACTTTTATATAGCTGCAAAGTGTAGCAATGACCACAGCTACTACTTAATCAGACCATTCATTAGAGTTTGAAAGAATTATTAGAATATTCTTAATTCTGGTTTGCGAATCGACTTTATTGAATATTTGTATAGTTTATTGGATATATGTCTCTGATGATACTCGTTTTTGGATACATCCGTTATACAAAAGTGCCTTATATTTTTTAGAAGTATATACATGTACAAGTCTGCTACGGTTTTCGAAAAGCAATTTTTCTTATAAAATATATCATTTTTATTTTACGATCTTACTTTAAGCTATATAGGCCGATTTAAGATGAGCGGCGAAATTTACACCCCTATTTTATGAAGTGAAGAAAACTCTGCCATAGCCAATACATATTTCGAGTAAAAATAAGTATTATTGTACTTTTAAGAATTTATTTCCTGGCACAGTTTTAATTATTATATATTCAATTTTTCCTGCTATAATATCACGTCGAAGGATTTGATTGTTTTTTTTTTATTAACGAATATGTATATCGATGGAAAGGGGAAAAAGGTTTATCTTGTCTTCCCGTACCAACGAGATTCTGTACTACAGACAATTATTTACTGTCCTGATGCTTGTATGTAGGACGTTGATACCTTTTGATGTCCTCTTATGGATTATCGAGCGGTCCCCGCTTCCTATCTACAATGCACTCTATACTATCGGATGAGTCGAAATCGGCTTTATAAACGTGTATAAAACGAATATACACTGATAAATTCAAATCTTACAAAGCCGTGTCAACAGGGTTACGTTGGAAAATTTTTATAGTTTCACGAAAAAGTATTCATGGACTCACCTTTAAGATGCTCCCAAGTCCAGGATCCTGTCCAGTTTTCCACTGAAAAACAAAAAATTAATCAGTCATTATACCTGCGATTTTAGCTACGTACTTTTAAATATTATCCAAAGCTTTGTTTCAACATAATTGTATAAAATATGTTTCATATTCGAATTAAATTATACCTAAATTTAAATAATACAAGTTATGCATAAAGCATTTGACGAGGGTGATTGAAGAATAGATACGATTATTAATACAACAACATTCAACAGATTAGAGAATTTATTGCAAATAGAATAAATTCTATATTGAATGCATCACAAGTACTCGTATTTCAATTTGTGGAAATGCTGCTATCCGCGATATAATCAACGTTTCAAAATAATAACAACAGATACCCGTAGTTGAAGCACAAATTCAATGGGAATTTTACGTAAATTTGATATCGCTTATTGATTTGTCACTTTTGTAAACATTTACAATCGTTATTCTTTGTTGATTCGTGTTGCGTTTTTGTGCAAAATAAGTCATCAAGATACATTAATTGTTTGTCAATGATGCTTTATGCAGAAAATGTTACAAACTGCTTTACAAATTCATTTTAATAGCCAATACAATTTTGAAAATAATAATTGGAAATACTGCAATTAACAAGAACTTTTTATATTAATTTTCGAGAACTTAATGTAAAGGATTCCAATTACATACTAAATATTTTTATCACTTTTTACGCCCACTGATACATAAAGCAATTCGCGTTCTATTTAATTCATTGAACAGCATTGAATAACAGTTATACTTTGTATCGGTGAAAAGAGCGTTTTTCCAAAAATGCTTAAAAACATTTTCTTACGTCATTCGAACAAAAATTAACGCAATTCTGAGAAAATGTTTTTTCGAGCCCGCACATGTGTATGCATGAAGTATTCTTATTATTCCTCTGTGTTATTAATGTACAACAGTATATTTGTACATTAAATTTCTGCGAGTCTGCTTATCAAATATTTTTCAAGCTAAAGTATATACACGCACATAATCTGTAAAGTCCATCAAGAAAGATTGTGCCCGCAACGAATCACTGGTATATATACACCATTAAGAAAGTATAAGCGTGAATCTTCGCGAAGAACGTAAGAGATCTGAGTGGAAATCACGAGAAATCGAGTTATCGAAACTCTGCGAAAATTACTAAGGTTTAACATTTATTCTTTCATCTAGTGACTCTCGATATGTAGTCGGTAGCAGAGTCAGCGCGAAAGTTGCGTCTGCGCAGGCTCTCGAGGAAGTTGAGTCCTCAAAAAGAATCCATCACGTCGATCGCACTGCATGTATATCTATATATATATATATATATATATACGTATAGACCAAGAGAAGAGCAGTGGGCAAGAGTCGACCGACGAAGCGAGCGCAGTTTTCACGCGCTCTTATCGGCTAGAGAATTAACCTTGCGCTCCTTTCAAGAGACTCTCTTCCCTTCCACCCTTCCCATCCCCCACCCCCCACCCTCGCTCTCACACTCTTCCGAGTCCTTCAACTTCAAGCGGGCAATCGTAGCTAATAAATCGCGTTTCACAGTTAACGATCCCCTTAATTACCTATCCCTGCCAAAGCAGAGAGGCGGGGAGACAGAGAGAGAGAGGGAGAGAGAGAGAAAAAGCGCAAGCGTCTATATCTTGGAAGCGAGCTGTGATCGTCTCGTACCACCACCGTCTCTTTCTCTCTTTTCTCTTCGCTCTTTCTATTCGTCCGTCTCAAGAAAGTGCCCGCGGCGGCGGCAGCGGCATGGCGAACCATCACAGGACTGCACGCCGGAATATATATATGTAGAAGAGAGGAGGAAGCGGATTATAAAAAGATTTTCTATAATTGTGAGCTTGGCCAAACTTTTCTTATACTCACTCCTTTCACTCGTTCGTTTGACTGCGTATTTCTTACTTTATTTTACTTCGCCTCTTTATACTTTTTTTTTCTTCTTTCAATGAGATTACTTTTATACTGTAGCCTCGATACGATTGCGATAGTTGGTAGAGAGAGAGAGAGAGAGAGAGAGAGAGAGAGAGACTGCAGAAGCGAGTCTCGCGCCGAGTTTGTGCATCAAGTATTAATAAGCGTTATGAACATTCTTATAATCGGTGAGATTTGTTTGTAGCGCTGCGAGTAGCATTTACTTTGCGTACTTGCCTTTGAATTAAATAGAAGCAGCGAGAGAGTTTCTCTTTCTTGTTTGAGCTCTACTATGGCAGTTGCTGACGAGTTTAAGCTCGGTAATGAATCAGATAATTTGGTATAATTCTCAACTATGGATCCGATAACGGGAAATGGAAATGGTTCTTATCGTAAGTATGATAAAACTTGTTTTCGCTGAGATATTAATAAATAATGATACTTCGTTTTCGATCATAATATGTGTGAATTTATTCAAACCTATGATTTATCATTCACTGTATTATCATTATAAATGTTATGATTGTTCCTGAATAAAGCTAAGTAGCAAATGTTTATTAAGCGTGGTTTTTTTACCACCACAGATGCGAAAGGACATTGAAAATATTCAACTCTATATAGAGGTAAGAATTAATTTGTGATACTAATCACCGCTGTACTACAAAATGTATAAGACAGGGATTACGATAGCTGCTCGTAATACTAAGTTTTCAAGCCAAAGCATGAATATTTAAATTTAATTGGGGGTACGAAACGATCAAACATTGTTGCAAAAAAAAGAAGGCTAACGCAAAAGTTTGTATTAATCTTAGTGCTTTGCAAGATGTGGAAAAGCTCGCCAATCCTTGGCTATAGCCTATAAAGTAAAGAGCGGGGGCGAAATTGAATCTAAAACCTTGCAAAACTTTGAATCTCCTGGCGGACTCGAGATGCTTAAATATTCAACAAGACGCGGGGCTTGCGTTCAACGGCTCCACGGATTATAAATTTCTTACTTAAACGCCAGAGTCGTCAGAAACGCACAATAATGTATGTACGTTGCGTGACGAAGTAGAGATACTTAGCTGCACATCCACGATTATAATGATAGCTTTTAGCGTGAGAAATCTATGGTTGGAATAACTTATTGATTTGATAAATACGACATTTGAAAGTAACAAAAAGCAAATTCAATTAGCATGCGATCTCAAGTAGAGCGAGTATCCAGCTTATTAGAAATCGATCATCTTTTCTTCATTTGCCTGAATTGGAATCGGATTCCGGGAACGGGAAGCTTGGGACCGAAGCTTTTGTCAGTCGCACGAACTGTGCAATGAAAACTTTTTCGAATGCAAGTTGAAGCTTTCGATTATCGTATTATCAGTTTATTCGGACTTAGCAAAGTTTCAGTTTAGCCAAGGCAGTAGTTCAATCTCGAACCGGAAAGCTCTCGTCCTGCTCCTAGTTTTAAAAGCTCATCGAATTTTGAAGACGCTTATAGATTTTTGAAATAAAATATATAAATCATTCAATAGCTGCTTTTTGAGATGACCAATTTCTATTTTTTTATATATATATATACATATATATGACATAGTCATTGCATTTTTGACTATCTATATATATTGCATATCCAGCGTTATTGTAAAGTCCAACCGCGGATTGTCAGTAGTACTCTAGGTAGTAGAATCGAGTGATGTAAAGGACCTGGAGCTAGTATTCAATGTTATTTCACGCGTAAAGTGAAATTGCCTTGGAGGGCACTAAATAAACACCCCAGCTACAGTTGACCTACTATATACCGTCACCATGTATAGAGGATCCCAAAAGCCGATATCGAACGTGGGTCAAGAGTAAAACTTTCTTTCGCTTCAATCGCCCAATTTAACAACTATTATATATATATATATGTCACACATCAAGCTAAAATATATAAACGTTTTCATTTTTTGCAGCTCCTTCACCTCGATCAAAATGCAGAGAATGGGTTGACTGCACGGCTACATCGTGGAGAAGAAGAAAGAAAAGCCGCAGCGAAAGATGGACGATCATCATATGTGAGCCATATATAGGTATAGAAGAGGCAGGGCGGCAAAGTGGTGGCGGCGCGGGTCAAAGGGTTCGGGCAAATTAGGATACATCAGGCGAGAGATTGCGTGGGCGAGTGGTCGCAAAGGGTCCACCCCCCTGGAGCTTCGATTCCCCCCTCCCTCCCACTCCCGCTCCGAGCGCAGCGCGTCCATCAGCCCACAGCTCGTCCCGTACTACTACTACCTCCGCTTATATACCTACAGTATAGCCGTGTGTTTGACTTGGCCACATCCAGTGTGCCTGCAGCTTTACGTAAACATTTGTGCATGGACTGAGCCACAGTGAGCCCCCGTGTATCGACAATCCGCCGACACGTAACTGTATTATCCTATAATTAATAAAGTGTACCAGGTAAGAGCGTGTGTATAGGCCGCGTTATATGTATATATAGGTAGGAGCCTGTATTGGCTCGTAGGACAAATACTTCATGCCGCGTTCGCACTATTGGAGCTGCTTGCCTTCCTAATTTGCCCGTATTACTCGCGCTTTTGGCTTCTCTCTTTTTCCCTTCTTTCTATGCACTGTGTACGCGTGAGCTCTCGCGCCTTCCCTCTACTCAGCTGTTTTACTTCAACATTAAAAATAGAGCACATGCTGGGGACGCGCGCGCGCGTATGTGCATGTCTGTGTGTGTGGGTGCATGTATGGCTGTAGCGTGGAGTGGGCGAAAATTCACCCGGTGAATTCCGAGCGTAGTTTGCATAAGGGGAAATTGCAGCGGACTTGAGCGCGCGTTCGTTCACTCTCTCTCTCTCTCTCGCTCTGCCCCGACTCCTCTTTTCCCCTTCAACAATCACTTGGAATTTACGCGCTTAATTAAAATTCTATGCTGCAAAATTGTACCTTTATTATATTTTATTTCTGATTATTCCTAATGGGCTTAGTGAGTTATTTGTGCACACTGTTACATAAAATGTTATATATATCTTTTACGTATTATATATATACTTAATAAATTGCTCCACTTGGCATTAATTATAATATAATTTATTTTATTTTATTTCATTTTACTCATTTTACTCGTTTTACTTATTTTAAAGCTGATGACATAATTCGTTTAATATTTTGTGAGATGATTTATTCGATTAACGAGTATAAATCTCATTATTTATTATATATTTAGAATATGTGATAAAATCTTAGAATCCAATATTTTCACGTTTGCAAAGGCTTTCTCTCTAAAAATTGAAATTTTAATATCCATTATTTAACTGATAAAATGTTTTTCAAAATTAGGTCATAGTCAATTTTAATCTCAAAATGGCCACGTCACTATTCAAGTATATCGCCAATATAGATTATTATCAACAGAATTATGAAGCTAGCAAAATGTATAATATCGTCTACCAAATACCTTTATTATAGCGTCGCTTAATCCATTTTTTTTTAGTCAATAAAGAAATTTTATTTCTCTTTCGCAATTGGGATCGCAAATCCAATTCGAGGTTTGTGGCATAAGTTATACAAGTTATTCATGCTTTGTAAGTATACCAATGTGAATTTATGAGACACTAAAAAACGCATGAAAGTTTAAAGAGTAAACAAGAGAGCGAGGTATTCTTATTCCACTCCCGAGATTTCCTTTTTAACTGATTCATTGTGAGCTTCATTGAATTGTTCCCGAAGAAATTTTTCCGTAATTCTATTTTTCTTGGACGCAGATGTCAGCTGAAAGGGGATAGGCGGTTGCAGCGTCGGTGGCGGCGCTTCGGCTTCGCTGTGGCCAACGGCAGAAGATGAAACCGACTAACTTACCTCCCTTCATTCATAAAATGTAAAGTCCGTAATCTCCTTTTGCTTTCGCAAATAGTTTCCCTTCAGCCGTCCGTGTCGCTTGCGCGCGCGCGCCTCTATCCTCCAGCCGAGCCCGCGATTACCATGAGAACTCGGTTAATCAACGAAGTTGTTTTGCAAGGCGAAAGTACGGTTTATTCAAAAGGGGAGAGCCGCTTGTATTTCTTCTTCAATGTCTTGTGCGTGCCTACCAATGAATGGAGATTCATTTCTTCCTTCTTTAAACGCCATTGACAGCTGACGCTTTACTATCCTTCGAGACGGTTCATTTGGAAAAGGAAACGCTTACGGACGTAATTTTCTTTTTAAAGTGATATATCCTTTTAAATTTACCAAGGCCTGTGAATTCACGGAAAGAAAACATTTAATTGTAGCATCAAAAGTAATTAGTGGACTTGTATTTAGTTGTGGGGAGCAAAAACATTGGTTACAGCATTTATAAGAACCATAGTCCTGTGGTTGTCACATCCAAAGCCATTAGTTGTAACTATTTGGTTAGGGTGTCCAAATCTTTGGTTGGTACCCAAAGTAAAAGCTGATATTTGTCCAAAAATTTGCATGCCACTACCAATAAAGTGTTTTTTTCCGTGTAGACTTGTGAGAAAAAAGACGTCTTGTCTTAAATGACATTCGTTTAATTTCAATGAACATAGATTTGAATATGTCGAATTGAATATTCATTTACTATTAATAAATAATACACTTATCAAAATGGATTACGGTACCTATTCTTCGAAAACTATACTGAATATGAGAAAATTTTCATTAACTGAAGTAAATCACACATCATAATTAATATAATGAACGATTTCCAGATGCGATTATAAGTTTCATGATATACAAATAACTTTTCAAATTTCTAAAATATTAATTATTTTAGGTATAATCATATAGGCTTATCAGTTTTTTTAATATAATTGAGTGGATACATATAGATTTGTCCACTGCGTTACAGTTATATCCACGAAAAACTTGAACCAGCAATAAAGCGTTAAAATGTAATTCTTGATTAACACAAAAGAACCCTTTATAAATGTTTCATAATTGCAAATTGTTGAAATAATTCATACAATTTACGACACGTTAACAGAAAGTCGAAATACACAAAACGTTTTTTTTTTATTACAGAAGCGAATGTGCGGAAGTTCAGCAAAAAGAATACACCAGGAGGCGAAATTTACAGGTATAGAAAAAAAAAACAGTCTACCCTCCCGCGCGTGCGCTCAACGGTCATATTTGGACAAAGGAATTATTCACGCAAATTGCAAAAAGTACGAAAACGAGAAACGATACGACTTGGTGCGAGAGTAATTCTGTTCGTTTTAATCACGAATATATCGCAAAATTTCGGAGCAGCAGTAGCCGCGGCCAAGCGGCAGCATCAGTATAGCAGCAGCAGCAGTGGACGCGGCCGAGCCCCGGTGAGCGGCTGCCCCCCCTTAAAAGCGAATTTTCATAATCGTATTTGCGGCCGTTGAATTATCTCGTATCACGTGACACAGAGAGTCGGCCCCGAAATATTTGAATTCCGCGTGCGGTTGAAAAAGGTAGTCGGGGTGGGGGTCAAGCTGGCGAGCTGCCAAGTTCTCGCTTTGCGCGCTCTCGACGCCTATACTACCCCGAGCGCTGCGCCTTCTTTTCGACCCCCGCTCTGCAATGTGTACCTGTGCGTATCTCTGCCTATGTATACGTATACGGTGCAAGCGGTATCGCGCCCGACTTTTATCCGAAAACATGATTATTCCGTGTGACCGGTAAAATTAATACCGCAAATATTTTTCTGCTCACCTCGCCGTGAATTGATTCCGTATTAATTGCGCGATAATATACGCTTACATATTGTCTGTTCGCGCCAACTTGCGTCCGTATAGAAAACAAAGTGGATCAAGATACGCGTGTATATAGGTATCCTCTCTCGCTTCGCTATCTTAATTAGAAAGCGCGGGCTCTATCCTTTCTGTCGCTTTGTCATTTCACGATGTTTTTCCACGCGTGCTAAAAAAAATCGAATTCTAAAATAAGTTCAACTCAATAATGATCTAGCCTCTAACACTGGGCTTAAAAATATGCTTGCAATATTTGAATATCTATTTAAATGTCATACTTTAATTACTGAAATGAAAATATTGCATTTTGCTGATGAAACTATTTTAATAGTAAAGATAGCGATATGACGTCTCTTAATGGAAAAAAGAAAATAAAAAACTGTTTGTAACTAACACGTCAGTTTAAACTAAGCTCAACTACATTGTAGATGACATTAGAGTTCGGAAAATGTAGCTAAATGGTATAATAAAATTGCTGTAATTTTCGCTATTATTTATGGGAATAATTACTATTTCTTTCTTTGATTGGCATATGAATACTTGGAAAATTTTTATTGTATCCATTATTAAATAAGCTACGCTTTATTTATCTTTTCTAACAAACATAAATAGAGCATAGCTTAACAAATACTAAAATATCGAATTCTAAAAATAAGTACGCATGATGAAAAGAGTAACACTGCATTCTGAATTATGAAGTAAGCGTGGAGCTGCAGATCGCAATAGCGTGGCATGTTTATCGGCGAGCTCGACGAGAACAGTGGATCTGATTACAAAGAGAAGGAATATATGTTGGAGAACAATGAAAAATACGATTCAAAGGTCGTTTTATTAAAAAAAACTCGGTGAAAAAAAAAAGAGGCGAGAAATTGATAAAGAAATTAATCCGCTATAACTTCCATTGTGCATCGTTCAATTAAAACTGGATTTAAAACTAGAATCAAAATGTATCTGTATTACAAAATATAATATTGTATATAATTAACATCCAATGTTTTCTACAACTTTAAATATTCAGGAGTATTCTGGTGTGTAGCACATGCTACTACTACGTCAATAGTTACGTAATTTCATTCCCTTTTTGGTAGCTAAGAGTTAATTACCTGCACAACAATTTAAGTAAATATTAATATGAATTAAATATGTTTGCTTAGTTTCCCGGAGGTAAAATTCTTCTCCCAGGACAAGGTAATCGGGCGAGCTTTTGTTTTTAACGAGAAAACGCGGTCGACTTAAAAAGACTGATGTTATGTGTCGACAATAATCGTTGTTCCGAGGTGCATTTACGATTCACACATTATCCGACGTAACGAGAAACATTAGTACATGTAAGAGCAGTAGGGCGCAAACTAAACATTTCCTTATCGAGAACAGATTCTCTCGGTATTAGTGAGGGGCCATTAGTTATCGAGGCTATATAAGAGGAAACGGTAAGGTCACTCCTTTCCTCCATTCGTCCTTTCCTCTATCCGTCTTTCTTTTTCTCTTTCTCTCTAACGCGTTAGTTTTCCTTTTCTCTTACTAACTCACTTCTTCTAACTCCTTTATTCTCTCTATTTTCATTTCCTTTATCTTCTTCCGCCGCCTTCTATTTCTTCGCGCGTCGCCGCCGCGACGACTTTCCTTTACTTTTGTGCTGCTCCACTTCTGTTGCTCTCCACCTTTTCGTCAATCATCATTATTATAATTGTCTTCGGCTGAAGGGAGTTTAAGTTGTTCCAAATCGGATCGAACGAGAAGCTTTTCAGAAATTGGGGGATAAATTGCGTTGCGAATCGAGCTGTAGGTGTAAGAAAACACGAACGTTCAATAGTAATTAACATTGATCAGAAGTAGTTTATTTCGAAATTAATTTGTTGCTTGTTTACAAATGTAAATTAAAAGCAAACGTCGAATGAAAATTAACACTTGTATTATGCAAAGCACGCCAGGCAATATGTAAAGCTTAGGGTAAAGAGGAACACGGAAATAGACACCTGTGCAGTGCAACGTTTAATATGTAATCCAGGGGCTTCGTATATGCATAGCAATAACGGCCGACATCGCGTTCTTTGATATAAATAGATGAAAATATTGTTATTAATGATCGTGTAGATTATCTCTCCTACTATTGTATGCAAATACCGGCTCTTATCCATCATAGGCTTCATGTTCGATCATGGCTAAAGGTCTTAACCGCCCTTGGCTTCATCCGCAAAGATGGATATTTACTATATTTAGAACAATATTATATGGGAGAATACAATATTGTATATTATCAGCATTATGAAAACATTTTACCGATTCGTATTTAGATTGTGTTCCTCTGAAAAAGGTACTTTGTAAATAAATAAAAATACTTTTTGAAATCGCTTTTAAAAATATTTATATATATAATTCACGTTTCACGATTTGCGCAGTTTCTCCAGTTTATTTAATACTTTTTGCAACTACTTTATCAAATCCTGCAACAGTGAAGGCTACGCAATAAACGCATTTTTATAGCAAAGATAACATCAAGATACACATATGAATACATGAACAGAGTATCTAAAGTAACAACCGACGTCTGTTTATGACTTACGTTATGGCCAATCTAACGTCTACATTTCCCTGTTGTAAATAAAATTATTGCTTGCGCGTTTCTATGCCATTGCGCGGAAAGATTTTAATGGTTTGATTTTTATTCTGCGCCTTATCGTCTTTTGATTTTTTTTCCTCCAACATTCCGATTGTTTTTTAATCCAATATTTTATCACTAGTCCCATACAAAGCCGTAACGGTGTTACACGCGGAATGTAGCTGGGATGAAATATCACAGTGCTGTGTTTATTAAAACTGCCATAATTCGTTTGTAGGAAAGCTCTCGATACAAGCTTCTCGTTCTCGACTATTTTATAGACTTAGATTAATGAGCTTTTCTAAATGGCTGCTGAGCTATGCGTTAAAACACTGTCGGCCAGATACATAAGAAATACAAATTATTACTTTAGATAAAGTAGATGTGGCTAGAGTGGCAGGCTAGGCCCACTGAAGCTTGGTCAATTCATTAATTGTGAAAAAATGACAATGTCGAATTTTCAATAGCAGTGGTATGCAGCTCCATCAGACTCGAAACTCAACTCCAGTTTTATCTTCAAATTGGATAGCTGCTATTATCCCCATAGTCAATAGCCGCTAATTAATTGTATTTCAATTCTAAATTCGAGAAACTAAAAATAAGTATTTTTACCGACGACTGGAGCCGCCGAAATAGCTGCGTTGAAGTCATTAAAAGCGTAGATTAAAAGCTACTCGTCCGGGCGAGCATAAGTACAGTTTAAAAGTCACGTCCAGTGTCCAAATAAGTAATCCACACGTTAGTCGCGTAGGTATGGAATACGAACGCCTTGATTCCCATCGACTTGTGATTAATACAATGCCCCGCCGACTGTATAAAGGCGCAAAACAAACAGAAAAGCCCGTTATTAAAAAGCCAGTGCTATCGCTCGATTCCTCGCGGCCCCTCGTCCACAACCTGCACCTCTGTCCATATGGCTTTATCTGGCCGACGCGTGACCTATAGACTGCTCGGAGGGGTCATCGCTTATATACGTGCCTCCGAAGCGGATTCGATCGCCGAGGTCCGGCCTCGACTTCTGTTCGCCAAACTACTGCGGCCATTCAAGTTCGCCGTTCGCGCAACTCGCGCCTTGATCCCCCAGCTCTTCTCTCGCTCTCCCGTCCAACTGCACGTTTGAATTCGGCATTTATCGCTGGACACGCGCTTTCGCGACCACCCGCGCTTACTTACTGTTCCCAAAGCTCTGCCGTACAGTTGTCGACATCCACGCGAGCGCAAAGTGTGTGTCTGCGTGCACTGATGGCCACCAAGAGGACAGCGAGGAAGACAGGCGGCTTAGACTTTCCACTTGTTGAGGACAGTAATAAACACTCACTATAGATTTAGAAATTAAAATGTATTTATTTACTCCTTGATAATACACGTCCTGCTCGTACTTAGGCGTTCTTGGGTCCCCTTCAAGGCGGGAAACGGCGCGCATGCAAGAGTTTTGGCTGCCTCGCCGGTTGCCCGATGGCCTCAGGTTTCCCTGCGCACACTGGCCCACAAACCAGACATCGCTTGCGTTGGGCCTTCCAGATCTTGGATGGCGTGGTGCACCATCCAAATACAGCTTAGCTGCAACGCGGCAGGTGACCTATAGTCCACCTGCCCCAAGAGTCTTACCGCCCGCGCGTGTTTCCTACCCATTTTCTCATTCGTCTTCCCTAACGACCACTCTTCCCGCTCTGATCTCCTTGTACATGTTCATATAATTTCTGTTCTAAACACCACTGTTACCGACGCTGCTACGTATAATATTGTTTATAGCACTCTAACCTAAAAATCGCAGCTTCGTTGCTTGTTTTCGGCATCTCGTACTATAAATACGGTATGAAACTGGTACTTAAAGGCTTTTTTACTTCACTCGTTATAGTCCTCGCCTTCGGCTCGGGCCGTAATTCTCTCGTTTCGTACATAAAGCCTTTCCGTACCCGCTGTATAATGTATTATTATACGATTATGCGTGACGCGACATGACGGCAAAGTGAGAGACGCTTTATTGAATTCTTTATGTGGATTAGTCCGTGCGCATTTGTGCAAAATAGATTGCGAAGCAGGAGTGGCTGGGTTGTACTGGAGTAGAGCGGGGGGAG